>JADANM010002527.1:838977-849188 GCA_026213755.1 Eurema hecabe
AAATTTCAGTTGGCTTGTCACAATCCTTATATAAGTGCTCACCTCCGCAAATTGAACATTTTTGCTTACCGTTACATATTTTAGCAGAATGGTTAAATTTAAAACATTTAAAACATTGTTGTAAAGGTGGTACATATTCGAAAACTCTATAAGAAAATAAATCATATTGGACATCATCTGGTAGGACATTAGAAAGGAAAGTGATGCTTACTGTTTGTAAGGGAATATGCTCCTGTCCAACTTTTTTTGTGAATCTTCTGATAGCTATTATTTCATACATTGATGTAAGTTTACTATATAAGTCTTTATTAGAAATGTTTGCTGGAACAAATCTAATTATTCCAGTCTTTTCAATGTGGGCTGCAGGAATGGAAGCTCTCATTTCATATTTCTTTAAAAAAGTTGAATTGTTAATAAAATTATTGGCTGTATTATATTGTTTGAATATTACTGCTATTTTATTGGCATTCACTCTTTGAATTGCCGTCACACCTTTGACATCAGTAGCAAATATGTGATTTAAATATATGGGGCTTTTGTTGCCCAGTTTATCTTTATTTATAGCTTCAACGAATACTTTGAATTCGGTATTAACAGAGTTCTCTGGATAAAGTCTTTTATAGTTAGGTTTATAAAAAGGTAAGTATGAGCCATTTTGCTCTCTGGAGTCACTATTATCCTCAACACGAGGACGCTTAATTGAGTTGGGCGGGTTATCCCCGCCCCCCTCGTTTCCTTCCATTTTATGGGTGCACCACTACTAAAATACTCTATTTACACTAATTTTAATCTTAAAATATTGAATTTGAAAATAAAAATTGAAAAAAATTTAAATTGTACGCGCGCTCTTTTACAAAGTTCCCGCCCAGTCAGTTACCAAAATTATTTTTCTGTGCCACAGATTATAAAAAACACTAATTTTTCAACTACAGAGCATAGTGCGACATTTAGAGCAATGTCAAATTAAAGAAAAATATTTTTTAATTTTCTGGCACAAAGTGGAGAATGGAGATGTATTCAGTTACTAATTACACGCATCCAGCGAAAGCTCTACTTAATACTTTTGAAAGTTTGATAGAGAAGAAAGATATAGTCAAAACAATCAACGTTAAGCAATATTCCGCATAATACGGAATAATGCTATACCTAACTGAAAAACTAGGATTGTATAGTTATTTTGAGCTTTAGAAAGGTTGGGAATGGAAATAATAATTATAAGACTCAACATACCTTTCTGTCCTTTCCTTTCTCTTTATTATTATATTATTATTATATTTATCGCGTTTATAAGTTGTTTTAATTAAATTCAAGCAGATATATTACAACGATACCTAACTAGCGAGCAGTATAATAGTATGTAATTTGAGTTATCTGTTAACATTTAAAAAATATAGTTTACAGAGCAGCCGTTAATTTTCATTGGTTGTTTATCATTACATATTAATTTTACCCAATCATATTAGAGACTTCGTTTGTTACTAACTTTTCTACCGGTTATAACACCGGACATGGGTGTTGTCCTTTTTCATGAATGTTATGACCAGTTGACAACGCCGATTCTAATTTGTAATGATCAAACAATTCTTTTTGAATTTGTGACGATTGAGTAGTCCTTATTTCTTGCAGCAATTTAAATTAAATATGAAGTTATGATGAGCAGCTTTGCATATTATTTTGTTGTGGTGCTTTGTGTTAGCATAACGAGTATAAAATCAGGTGAGGTTTTTTCCATGGTTGAATTTGGAGTTTTAACCGAAAATACTGCAACATTTTTGTAAAAATGATTATTTAAATTAAATGCGTATGTCTTCGTTACAAATGTATTGTTGTAAACTTATAATTTATGACATGTTGGTTTAAAAATTTCAGATTCAGTTCGATACTACTACGACTATGAATGTAATGAGCCACTTCTTGAATACGCTAAATTAACTGCTACTTCCAGTTTGAGAGAAAGAGGACCAGATAATGCTAAATTACATGGTAAGAATCCTATTTATTTACTTTCTCTTATTTTAAGTATGCTGAGTTTTTGACTATAAGCTAAAGGAAAATTTATTCGTAATGTGATTCCTAAGAAAAGAGTGTGAATTTATATTTTTATTTGCTCGTTTTATTTTTGTTGTATTTTATGAATAGAACAGTTAGTATTAGTATTCACACACTGAAAAGTTAGAAACAATGATTTACCGCTAATAAAATTAGAATTGTGCGGTTTTGCAACATTTTGTGTTGAGCATGATTTTGTTAAAGTTATGTGGTTGGCTTATAAACTGAAAATAAACCCTGAACTAGGATTAATTGGTTGACAGGTTCACACAGTTTGGTCTAAAAAAATCTCCCTGTTGACTTGTTACATAAACTCTTGTAAGGATTGCAAAATACTACTGCCACTACAGAAAATTGAAATGGCATGCCAAAATATGAGGTGGGCCTTTGATGCCGATGCATGGCAACCCACTGAGGACCAGATGCTAGCAATATCAAGTTACATACAGCCAGAAGAGAAAGAAAGAATCTCAAAGTTTGTATTTCTCAAAGATGCTAAATCGAGTCTTATTGGAAGACTTATGATTAGAAAATATCTCAGTGTTACAACTGATATTCCATACAATATTATTAAAGTTGGCAGAGATGGGAATAATAAACCATGTTTGTTGGGTACTGGCGATGCTTCTGTGCATTTTAATATATCACATCAAGGTGATTTTGTCGTCTTAGCTGGCAACACCAGTCATAATATTGGTATAGATGTGATGCCAATAGAGCCACCAGTTAACAAGAATATTCCAGATTTCTTTCGCCTAATGAGGAGACAACTTTCTGACCATGAATGGAGAAAAATTCACAGCTACACATCTGAATCAGAGAGAATAGCAAGTTTCTACCGTATTTGGTGCTTAAAGGAGAGTTATGTGAAAAATATAGGTGTAGGTATAGCGACTTGCCTGGAGGCACTAAGTTTTTCTATGACTGAAGAATTAAAATTGGGAGAAATTACAACAAGTACGAAGTTATTTGTGAATAATGTTCTCAAAAACGACTTCATATTTGAAGAAACATTGCTTAATGATATGTACAATGTGGCAGTAGCTATTCAAGTTGATGATGTGAAGAAACATAGAAGTGCTTCTTTCCAGTTCTTAAATATAAATGATCTAATTAAAGAAGCTAAGCCCTTGGCTATGATTGATGCAAAGTTTGCAAGTGACTTTCTACGTAAAAAGGAAAAGCCTTATTAACTTTATTTGTGTTTATGTTCTTGTGTGGTGTCTGGATTTTGTTACTCGTTATTAGTGCTTAGTGTGTAGGGGCTTTTGTTCAGGGTAAATAAATGGCATAATATAAAAACTGTATTTGATTTCAACTAAATGTCTCAATATACTAACCAAAGTGCAATCAGGCATGAATATTAAAAGGGATGATTGGAAAAAGGTTTGAACGCGTGGACGGCGTCGGAGAATGACTTTGACCAACAGCTGATCATTGATCTGGGGTCAGTGAAGAATATAACCCGGATAGCGACGCAGGGCCGTGCTCATTCTCAAGAATATGTCCAAGAATATCACATAAGCTATGGTAGTAATGGACTGGATTATGCCCAGTATAAAGCGGCAGGGGGTGAAGTCAAGGTATTTGAAGAAAGCAATAATGTAACAAACTAACAAATGTGGGGTTGATTGTGGGTGATGGCATGACTTTGCTTGTTTTGTAGAGGATGTTTTGGTTATGGTTAGTTTTTTATGTAGTTTTGTGTGCATTTGATGCTTGGTTTTCTTTCTTACGTCTGATAATATGATGATGATAATATTGGTGTAACCATGGTAACATGTATATTTTATTATGACCATATTTAATATTTTGAGTTTAAAGGTAAATTTCTATAAGTTTTTATTAGTTCTTACATTTGTATTACAAAAAAACTCACAGAATATATCTGGTACAAATGGAATAAAAAAAAAATTAGTTATTACCAATATCAATGTACTGACCTTTATATGATTTAAAATAATAACATACATGTATTAACATATACCTATTGTATATAAACAAATCCTTACTAACAAATTAACGGTGAAGGCACATCAGCATGGACGGCAAAAGAGAGCTCCTATTACCAGCATTTGACAATTAACTTGCACAAAAGAAGGGAGTTACGAGCCCTGGCATCGAGAGGAAGGTTTGCTACTGATGAGTTTGTATCCGAGTACATGATACAGTACTGCGATGATGGCGAGAGTTGGAGAGACCTCACCGATGCTGATGGATATGTTAAGGTGTGGCGTTTAGGAAAATAACTCTTGAAAAGCTCTTTTGCCTTTAATCTTAAAGCAATTTTAAATGTTAAATGGACGTTTTTGTTCAGTTTTATGTTCTAAATGTATAGTCTACCTTAAAAGAGTTTGCTTATATTCAGAAATTACGTTTTTAAAGTTCATATTTTTGGGGTAATATGATATAGTATATAACACTCAGACATCTTGATGAGTTTAATAAATTTCAAGGTATACGAAAAATTAAAACTTCCACTCGTTATCTCTGTTGACTATAAGTATAAATGTTTCAAACATTTACAAAAAACTTTAATGGGTGTTTTGAAAATATTTAAATTCTGTTTAGATGTTTGAAGGCAACCATGATGGCAATACCGTGGTGAAAAATGAGTTTGAAGTGCCGATCATTGCTCAGTATATACGGATCAACCCTATGCGGTGGAGAGACAAAATATCTATGAGAGTGGAGGTCTATGGATGTGACTATGGTGAGATTACTTAATAAATAAAAAAAAAACTAATAATGAAAATATAATTTATTTTCCAAAATGAGGTGATTACAAAAAAATTACCCAGGCTCCCAAGATAGTAAATACTGTTTTTCATGAGCCTGTTACATCGAAATCATGGCAATTTTTTAAGCCAGCTACAAATGTATGTGAAAACTTATCAATTATTTAAAATTAAAATATGTTATAATGACAAAGACTAACAAAATACAGCAAACATCACAATTAATACTTATTCAAACAATAAAATGATATTTATTCCAAAATGTGTCAAAAAACTTGAAGTTAATTGTACAAGTATATTATCTGTAATATATAAATTGCGTGTCACGTTGTTTGACTCCTAAGCTACTGAACAAATTTTTTATTAAATTTGCACACTGTGTGCAGTCTAATACAACTTAAAAGATAGGATAACTTACATCATAGTGTATACGAACGAAGCCCGGATGGGTGGCTAGTTATCTGACAAAAGATTGATTACACTGCATTGATGTACACAATTAATCTGATTTTTCTTTATATTTTTTTCTAGTTGCTGACACACTATTTTTCAATGGCACATCGCTTGTCAAAATCGATCTCCTCCGTGACCCAATATCCGCGTCCAGGGAAACTGTGCGATTCCGTTTCAAGACTAGTGTCGCCTCTGGAGCCCTGCTATACTCGAGAGGCACCCAGGGTGATTACATCGCGTTACAGTTGAGAGACAATCGACTGGTGCTCAATATTGACTTGGGTATGTGCGTTAAACTACTTTTAAAGTCACATTCAAATTTAAACATTATCTCTTTTTTATATTATTATTATGTTTAATTAGTTAAAACAGTGTTACGGTTATTTTAAAATTACTTATGATATGAATGTCTTGTCATATATGACGAAGAGGGAGGGAGGGCCGGCCGGGCGTTAGCTCTTTATATCAGGCATGGCGATTATCAAAATCAAAGCGTAGTTGTTCACTTTAACAATGTATTTCCAATATTAAATTACAACAGTAAGAAAATGGTTTAGGATCAACACGATAAATCACGATTTAGTTGGTAACGCAGCGAGTTCATCCGCCCGACCCGTCGGCGCCCGCGCTCCGCTCCATTCTGACACTACTCAACTGACAGCCGTTCCTTCACATCTGTCAGCTGTCAAACGTCATACCGACACCGGGGTGACCTCACTCAAGCTTTCTGCCTGACGTTTCCAACTAATTCGTTAAAATAAAATCACAATTATTTCTGACGCTTCGACATATATAAAATGGTCATTTCATAATAAGATTTTAAATTTTTTATGTGTAAATAATCTTTTGTAGTTTATTAAAAGTAATGTGTAGTAATGTATTAGTAATTGTTGTAAAAAATGTCTGTATTATTGAAAACATTTTATATATTCAGGATCGGGCACGTCAACATCTCTGTCTGTAGGCAGTCTTCTAGATGACAATATTTGGCATGATGTGGTGATATCGAGGAATCGAAGGAATCTTATCTTCTCAGTAGACCGGGTTATCGTGCAAGGTCGGATCAGAGGAGAATTCTCAAGACTCAATCTTAATAGAGCGGTTAGTTTAATCTTTGAAGTATTGTTTTATGTTATGTTTGGGAACTGAGTTTCTAAGATGTACTCATCTATTTAAAATCAATTTCATTGCCAGCACTTCAAAAAAAGTGGTAAATGTAGGGTTAAAAAAGAAGGTAGGAAGGAAATGTTGATAATACATTTCTTCACCTTTGATTGACGCCTTCTCTCTTGGAAGTAATTTTTATAAGAATCGAAATATAATGTTATCTAGTATCGGCATATCTAGAGATAGGTCCGTTTAACCTAACATAATTTTGATTATTTTAACAGTTCTACATCGGAGGAGTGCCAAATCACCAAGAGGGTCTGGTAGTGAACCAGAACTTCACAGGGTGCGTCGAGAACATGTACCTGAATGCTACAAACGTTATCGCTCAAGTTAAAGAAGGTTATGATACAGGAGAAGCCTATAAGTATCAGAAAGTGAACACGCTGTATAATTGTCCTGTAAGTTCAATATTTTATATGTATGGAATAAGCTTTTTATTTAAATTAACGTTTATCTATTTAAATTAACTTTTATCTTTAAAACCGTTGCTTAATATTTTTGTTTTTAAATTACTAACTACTAAAAGTCACAAGTAGAATTTTATGGTCATGAAACAACACTTTTGAATCATTGGGATTACAAAACACTTATACAGTAAGCCTGTTTATAAGGCTGTTTCCAAAACCTTCAAACATTACATATTACTAATACTTTTCCTTAGACTTACGGATAGCTTCCATATCCATTATATTATTTAGTGAATAAAGTATTATAAAAATATTGTACCATCAACAGGAACCCCCAATAGTGCCAGTGACCTTCCTAAAAGAGGGTTCATACGCTAAGCTAAGAGGATACTCCGGTGGCACTGCCCTCAATGTGTCTTTGGAATTCCGGACATATGAGATGCATGGGTTACTCATATATCACAAATTCAAGTCCGACGGTTATGTTAAGGTATTTGAAGTTTTTTTTCTTACTCCAAAATGCAATTATTTTTAGTTTAGCGGTAAAATATTTTTTTAGGTTAATTGCGTTCTATTTGACCGTATCATTTATAGTAAATTCCAATAGATTTTAATAGTTTCTAGAATGTAAATCAAATGAATCAATAGTTTATTTAAGAAACAAGAGACAACCATTAAAAAAATATGCAAGAAAAAAAATGCTTAAAACAAATTAAGATTTATTTAAAATTCTCAGGTATTTCTCGAAGAAGGCAAAGTCAAGATGGAGTTATTCACCGAAGGGTCTCCGAAGATCAAGTTGGATAATTATGCCGAGACATATAATGATGGTCGATGGCATTACCTGGTGTTAACATTGGCTCCAGACACTCTCATTCTGTCCCTGGATTACCGACCAGTTAAGACAACTAAGAAATTAAAGTTCTTCACAGGAAGCACTTATTATATTGCCGGTGAGGATATGTTTGTCTTTTTCTATTTACATATGATAAAGTGAGAAGTAAATTGGAGTGGGAAATATAGTAATTTTGTTATGCAATTGTTCTTGAAATTTCATGAGTTTTGTGAACTATAAGTAAAATTAAGTCCGAGAGGCTTCTTAAAATCGTTTTAAATATAAGTAGGTGAATATAAAAGTTAAATTCCTTTTATAAATTCAACATTACAAATATAAGTACGGGGAAATAAAAGTTAAATTACCTTTCTAAATTCATGGGGGTGGAACATTTCAAATATAAATCCGTGAAAATAAAAGTTAAATTCCCTTTCTAAATTCAAGGGGATGGAACATTTCAAATAAAAGTACGCGAAAATAAAAGTAAAATTCCCTTTCTAAATTCAAGGGGGCGAAACATTTCAAATATAAGTACGGGAAATTAAAAGTTAAATTCCCTTTCTAAATTTAAGGCGGCGAAACATTTCAAATATAAGTACGGAAAAATAAAACTTAAATTCCCTTTTTAAATTCGAGGGTGTGATACAGGGAAAACTAGAATGCAGTTAGTTATTTATAAATATTATATTTTCAGGTGGAAAAGCACCACCCAGAGGATTTGTGGGTTGCATGAGACGTATAGCAGTAGACGGTAACTACAGGTTGCCAACCGACTGGAAACCGGAGGAGTACTGCTGTCCCAATGAAGTGGTGTTCGATGCTTGTCATATGATTGATAGGTGAGATTTATTTGAGAAAATTAGTTAAATTTTATTAGTGTTTTATGGATGGAAATATTTTATAATAATAAATATCAATAAAAGAAGAATATATGGTGGGAATTAAATCTGGACCTACTGACATGCTATGGTTTTTTGGGATACCAAGCTTATTGGTACCTAATTCTTTAAATGGTATAAGGTACAAGCTCATACTTTTATAAGTTTATAGCAATGTATTTAATCTAATATCTTATAGCTTCAAGGCTGCCAGCCATAGATCTATGTATTATATAAATTGAAAACACTAGCGGAAAAATTGCATCGTATAAAATTCTCTTTAAGTACTTTAATATTTCTTATCCTATTAGTCAAAGTCAAAAGTATCTTTATTCAATTAGGCTACATAAAGTAACACTTTTCAAATTCAAATTTGAACTTAATATTATTATATGAATCTATTGTCTATACTGTCTAATTCAGGTGCAACCCCAACCCGTGCGAGCACGGCGGCGTGTGCGTGCAGACTGCGGACGAGTTTTCTTGCGATTGTACCAACACTGGCTATGCGGGCGCCGTGTGTCATACTTGTGAGTGTTACCTGTTTATTTATTTATTTAATACGTACTTTATTGTATACACCTAACCAGGAACATAACACAGAAGGTAATGTAAAAGATACTTATCCATATATTAGATACTAGCCGTGCGCCGCAGTTTTAACCTCGTAGTTCCCGGTCCCGGGACAATATCGGGATATAAAGTATCTTATCTGTTAATTTAGGGTATCACCTATCTCACGTACCAAATTTCAACTAAATCGGACCAGCCGTTTTGCATTGAATAAATAAAAAACATTCATCAATCCATACATACTCACAAACTTCATATTTATAATATTAGCAGGATTTTAAATGAATTTGTATGTCTGTCTGCAGCGGTGCACCCTCTATCCTGCCAAGCGTATGCAAACGCAGCTGGCCTCTCGCGATCAGCTGACATACATGTAGACGTGGACGGCTCTGGACCGCTTGCTGCCTTCCCTGTCACCTGTCATGCTTATTGTGAGTCATAGATATATCTAGTATTTACATAGACTATAGATGTAGATACTGTTTATTCGTAGGGCCTATTTTTATATGTATGTATTTATTTATAAAATAGAAGTATATCTATGTAATTTATATGGCATGTTTAGTTACCTTGACACAAGTACTGCTTAGTTTGAGACTACATGGTAAGAGCGTCCTCAATTATTTATTTTTATTTATTAAAAGCTTTCCAATGTCTCTATATATCAAGATTATGGTATACAGTCTATACTTGAAAACATTACCACATACCACAAACTATAGTCTATGGATCATGAAAAATTATTTTCGGACTGTAGGCTAGTCTATGATATATATATTTTTTTCATTAATCTGCAAGTCCTCCTTTCGCACAATCAATCTGTTCATGGTTCCTGAAGTCTATGATATGTTTTTTTTTTAGCCATGTGACATTTAACTATTTATTTCTCTATTAAATTTGTTATATATTTTTAGGCACAAGAAGCGGTCTATGATATGTAACAGTTTTATTAATAGAATGTGTTATGTATCTAGCGGACGGGCGCATAGTGACAGCGGTGCAGCACTCTGCCGGTGGGTCCGTTGTGGACGGGTACCAGGAGGCGGGCAGCTTCCGGCGCGACGTGCAGTACGACGCGACGCGCGCGCAGCTCGAGGCGCTGCTCAAC
>JADANM010002527.1:855845-878449 GCA_026213755.1 Eurema hecabe
GTGACGCGTTACACGCTATGTGACGCATTACATGCTACGTGGAGCGTTTCACGCTATGAGATGCGTTACACGCTACGTGACGCGTTACACGCTACGTAAATTAGCCACATGATATGCGACGCATACTACTCGCTCAAGCTGCTGCTCCAGCGGGACTCGCCGCCCAACGTGCGCGGCGTCTGTCAGTATACACACGTTACACTGCGTGATCCGTAACGTGCTCGGTGCTATGTTACAGTTTTGAATTGGATCAGAACTAACCTAGGATAAGTTTATGATATATCCTGTTACTAATTCTTTTATATCTAGCAATATAACGATGACTGTGCGGGTGTACAGGCGGCGTGCTGAACGAGGACTTCTGCGGCGTGGAGCCCGTGACGCACCCGCCCGAGCCGCTCGAGACGCGTCCCCCGCCGCGCGCCGCCGCCGCGCCCGACCTGCACACCACCGACGAGGCCATCCTCGCCAGTACGTGCTACACACACACACACACACACACACACTACACGCATCGAGAGACACGCTACACGCACGGGCACACGATGTACACTCGCTATAACATACACACAGCTAGATATGTGCACTTTACACGCTACACGCACTAGCATACGCGCATACACACACACAGCTAGATATGTACACTATACACGCTACACGCACTAGCACACGCGCATACACACACACCGCTAGATATGTACACTCTACACGCTACACGCACTAGCACACGCGCATACACACACACGGCTAGATATGTACACTATACAAGCTACACGCACTAGCACACGCGCATACACACACACAGCTACATATGTACACTCTACACGCTACACGCACTAGTACACGCGCATACACACACGATGTATAAACTCACTACATGCTTTACACACGCATAGGCACAAGCTACATGCACTCACTACACACGCACGCATACACCACTGGAACCCATGCATATTGCATATGCTACCACACACACCCGCTAGCACACACGCACACACAATAAGATATAATATACACTCATCACAGTACCACGCCTAGGATCACGCTACACGCACACACACACACGCACACTTACTACACCCAAACATATGTTAGCATACACAGATACGCCATGTATGCTTGCGCATACGCACGCGCTACACTCACACCCATACGCACACATACACGTGCACAGAACGCACACACCCCATATACGTTCGCTACTCATACGCTTCACACGTACGCATAAATAAAAATTAATTGAACCCCAACAATATTATTCCAGACTATTAATCAATGAATACTGGACCGATTACTCACACAAACTCACTTAAAGTTGAAATTTCTTTAACTTTGAGAGGTCATAATACAGTGAATAGATAATCTATGTAATTACTTAAACAATTAAAAAACCTTTCAGCTGTCCTGGCGTTCATCTTTGTATTGCTGATCATCGTCGCCATCGTACTGGTTCGGGCGCTGTCCCGACACAAGGGAGAGTACCTTACACAGGTATAAACATTTAATTGATTAAAGAGAGATAAAGATAAAAAGAAATAGAAGGTGAAACTTATTAGAGGGGAATAGTAAGAAAGAGAGAGTTTAAAAGATATAGAGTTTATACAGTAAATCTTACCTTTTTTTTATGTGATGTAGTAGGAAGACGAGCTGGACGTACTCCTGATGTTAAGAGAAACGCCAGCCCATAACCAGTGCAGTGCTACCCGGAACTTTGCTAAACCTTATATTTCAAAGCTCTTTAATTTTAAAACGGTGAATTATATAAAAATAAAAAATGTAGTACAAATTTATTTAAATATAATTGATAATATATGATTGCAGGAGGAACGCGGAGCTGAAGGTGCATCAGATCCTGATGCAGCAGCGCTGGCCGCTGCCACCGGCCCACGGGTCACTAAGCGACGGGAGTTCTTCATATAGAGAGGAGAGAAAAGAGGAGAAGAGGAGGGGAGAGGAGTTGGAAGAGATGGGGGAAAAGAGGAGATAGGATAGAAGGGGGAGCTTGTCGTTTTAGAGGATTAGGACGTTGGTAGGAGTGAGTTGAGGAAAAGATTGACATACAAAGAAAGAGAAGTAGTAAGAGTAGTAGAAGAAGGAGTAAGAGTTTTTCACCATACATACTTTAAGAATTTTTTTGAGTTTATTAAAGTTTTTCCTTTTAACTTTCCACAATAATAGAAATAAATAAAACAAATTTAATAAGATAAAGGTACAAATTAAAACACATCGTAATTAAATTGAAGTACCCATAAAGTTAAAGTTTTCTAATAGAATTAATAACTAGCAACATTGTCATTTAGAACTATTGAAAAATCAACACTAGATTTCATAGATTTTTTATTCAAAATACTTTATAAAGAAAAAGTTGACTCACAAAAGCATCGTAGATTCACTCGCAATACTTGAACTCATAAAAACATCTCATCCTTTAATTAGACTGCCTATTATTATTAAGATTTATTTTTCATATCAATGAATCACTTAAAAAATCGATATTAAAGTTTTCTGCAAATTAAGGACTAAAAAAACATTTTCTCTAGACTTCGAAGTAAGTGATTAAATATTTAAAGCACACACAGTTCAAATTTAATCTTAAAAAAGCACAAAATTAACTCGTCAGTTTGTCTCAATAAATCTCCCAATATGTGCCATTTGGCTTTTCGACAAATTTTTCATGTGTTTTTTACCTGATACTTATAAATATATATAATTTGTATATTTAGTGCTTATATTTCGTATAGTTTAATATAATTTTATTATTAAAACTACATTTATGATGTTTAAGACTTTGACTGTTTTGTTGTTTTATAGAGTAAATTATTGAACCTTTATTTCAAATAAAAAAAAAATGGTACAGAAAATTCTAGAAAAAATCTTCTAGACTTAAAAAATCTTATTAATAATTGTAAATCTCTAGTTTATTCCATGAAACAACAGAAACAGAGCAATTTAAAGGATGTATGTAAGGCAAAGTAATAAATACGGGCATTTTCCACAACGCCTGGGCAATATGAATAATGGCAGCTAAGTAAATAATAATAACTTTTTTGCAATTTTTTTCTATCTATAGATGTGATAACTAACTGCTCCGCAATTTACCCGCGTATTTTACGTTTTTGTATCAATACCGTGATAAAAGGTATCCTATGTGTTTAATTTAGAGTCTTATCTAATGTCTATCATAATGCCAAACTTCAGATAAATACATTCAAAGAGCAACAAACTAACATATTCTTTATTTATTATTATAATATTAGTAGGTTCAGTTGCAAAGTACAGCTGCGTCCCGCAATTTTGTTCGCGAAAATCGTATCCAATCTTCGAAAAATTTGGGCTAAAACTTAACAATCGAAAATAATGTCAATTTGTTTATAAGGTACGGTATTGAAAATCGGTGGTGTTATTTAAATAACCTCTCATTATTCATATTGCCCAGGCATTTTGTAAAATGCCCGCACTTATAACTTACGCCACAATATTATGTATAATTCCGTATGCACATACAATATAATTATAATTAGACAGTATAATACAATAGATAAATAATGACAAATTATTTTAGTTAGTAGCGTAGTGTATAATTTCGTAATCTCGGCATTTTTTTTTAGAAATTAAGTTTTTAAATATAGTTTTGAGCTTTTTATTTTCCGTCCAAAAATCACGTGACCGCTACTTATTTGAATGTATTTTTACTGTGATTTTTTTTCTGAATCGATATGTGAATCTCATTTATTTCTCACTTCAACAGACAATGATATTGTATTAAATAGATTTGTTATA
Source organism: Eurema hecabe (assembly GCA_026213755.1). Classification (NCBI taxonomy): domain Eukaryota; kingdom Metazoa; phylum Arthropoda; class Insecta; order Lepidoptera; family Pieridae; genus Terias; species Terias hecabe. The sequence continues at coordinate 859,626 of JADANM010002527.1, forward strand.
AGCGCAAAATTTTGAATTCGCAAAAACATCCTAATTGGGACGTCTTACATTTAGGTGATTAGTTGCTGGTGCGTTCACGCACAACTGACAAAACTAACTACTTCTTTTCTTCTTGTTGATTTTATCATTTATCTGTTCTCTATCGTGTTGACTTGTATGTATGTGTGCTGCCGCTGCTGTGCGGAACACTTTTTTCGGTTGATTTGTAGGTGTATAACATATCTATTATATAATATCATTGTCAATAGAGTAATCTTTTTATATGAATAAACCAACGTACGATATGATTTCGCATTTTATATAATTATTGTTAAAAGTCTAAGAGCCTACGGTATATGAAATTACATTTTTTACTTAACATTAATTGCTTAATGATTAACTATTTTGGCACAAAAAATGAATTCAAGTTAAACAAAATTCTTATGCTTTTTGAAAGAAGTGTTTTGGCGAATATATAATGGTATCTTAGGTTTTAATGTAGAAGCTATCACAGAAACAATAATTGTACGAAAGTATTTTTGTATTAATCGCTGAAGAGTTTTTGAGTCCATGAGCGAAATTATAGATTTTTTTATTATTTTATTTGTATTAAAAATCTTTTAAAAATGAAATACAATACTTATGACACACGTATTTAATCTAATATTGCATATTGACGGTTGGAAAGAGACCAATAGTCTATCTCGAATTCTTATAAGTGTTCTCTTTCGCACATCAGTTATGTGACGTCACTCGTAATATAAACCAGATGGTTAGTATCGTGCGAAAAGGAAAACGCTCTACGAAATAGATATAAGGCGATGCTCTCTTTCTAAAGGTCTGTATGCAATGTTATAATGGTATTATTTTTATGTATGAATTGGATGGAAGTTTGGTTCGATTCGTTTATTAGAAAATAGTAAATTTATAAGCAGGACTTATATTCCGTAAAGAATTTCTTTGTCTGTAATGTTAAGGTCAAATTTCGCAAGCCGAATTTGAACTATGACCCAATTTTTGACACCAGTTCTTGAGCTGAAATCTTGATGCAGCAGTTTGTGTCAATTTCTGTGAAACAAACAGGTTCTTTTGTATTGTTTTACATTAATCTTTGAATATATATTTTTTTCTACTGTTTTATAATAATCGTATCGATAAAAGTATCGCTTATGGACGCATAGGGTGCCTTATAGCCGGCACGAGGTCACGTAGCGTAGAGTTTTTATTTTACTACGAAATCACAATAAAATTCATAAATAAAAAAGCGTTTTATTTCACTTTCCCTTACTAGTTATTGTAGGATAAGTCGCATTTAAAAGGGTGGAAAATACTATAGCGACAGCTACTCATGCACCGAGAGCTGAATCGCGCTTACGATATTTGTTCGTGACTAGTATATATACAGCCCTTCGGTTCAGAAGACAATTACATCCTCCTTCTGACAATACATTTTCAACTTAAGCTCTTGGACTACTTCTAATAAGTCAAAAGTCCAAGTAGTCAAAATATATATTTATTCAACTAAGCTAAATATTGTAGTAACACGTTGAACGTAGTGATTACATTCTCTTTGGTAACACGGGAACTGTTATAGTATTACGAAATAATAATGAATCAACTGTTCGAAAAGCAATTTCTACAGAGAAGAACCGACAAGATACTCTGATAGTTTCTTTCAGCTTATCTTCGCAACGGCGACAATATTTTCAAAATCGCCTTAAGAGTTTTAAAATATATTCAATGCAATCATTATAACTTGATTTATCACACAATAATAATTATTTTTATTAATTTGTTAAATAGACAGTTTTTGAGAACAGTTTGACCCAGGCTCTTAGGATATTAAAAATTGTTTTTCAGAAGACCGCCACATTATTATATAGTATGAAAAAGTCGCTTTTGTTGTTTGTTTTTTAACCGATTTTCATGCGTTTTTTTTAATAGATAGGAGGATTCCAGCGGAAGGTAAATATAATATTTGTATAATACACACATAATTTGTGCGTGGCCTGGGCCGGTCGCTATTCGTAGATAAATTGTCAAAACATGTCATGATGTATCGAATCAAGATCATTACAAATTTAAAAAATAACGAGTAACGACATCAATCTTATTTATTCTTAAAGTAAGTTTAAATCAACAATTTATATATTATACATTTGATTATATTGTGATAGACCGACGTCAAGCGGATGAAGAGCTGAAAGTATCGATTTGCTAATAATGTAGTGGTAATACTAGGTCGTCTCAAAGTGAGTGTGTAAGCACTAAGCAGTCACCTGTCCCAGTGACCCGCGCGGCGCGCGTGCTCAATTGCCGATATATCGCGAGCTGACTGCGCCAATAGGGGTGGTCAATGTCGATAATTTTGAAATCAGATTCGGTCGAAAATGTAGCGCACTCAGGAAAAACCAGTTCACTCTCATTTTAAATAAAAACAGGTTATACAACCCAAGGAGCTCATTTGCCAACTAGTTTCTTAAAAATAGGGGATGAACGAGCAAGCAAACCACCTTATAGGTAAAAAAATATTAACAAAAATTTATTAGTTAAACAAAATACAGTATTGTATATAGGTATAGTGATTATCGCCTCATGAACACTCGCTGAGCTTTACGGCACTAGAGTAAGTTGCCAGGCTTTGAAAAGAAATACGCTTTCTCCTCTCCCTCGCCCTCTAAATATATTTACAAAAAAAACAGAATAATTCAGCTGGGACTTGGCCAGTATTAAAATAAAAATACTTTCAGGGTGCAAGAATTGAAGCCAAAAACCCTTGGAATATTGTTGCTTAACGCTCGTAGGACTGTGACCCTTTTATGCATCGATATTGCAATAGTTAGCATATTATGTACATTTATTACAATTGTTTTGTTTCGTTTATTTTGCCGGTTCTTCTCTGTATAACATACGAACCTGTAAACGTGGTTAAATAAAAATAACTTGATCACAAAGAAGTCAAATCTATCGATACCCCGTACCGACACTACGTTTCTCACGTAAAAGCGTCCAATGTCGGCAGTCAGCGCTTTGCAAAGGGGTTAAGTGTTACAGGTGCTTAGCGAAGATTGTGCCTTAAATGCTTTTCAATCGGCTCTCTTTGAGCCCGCTTGCGCTAAAATTCAACGTTCTTGACACATTTATCGATACATTCACACAACACTGGCGAGTGTGAGGTTAACATATATTTGATAAAATAGCTCTCAAGATTGATTATGAGAAGGTTGTATTTTTGAAGAACCAATCGTCGATATCTTGATTTTACTATCGTTAAGGTTAAACTAATTTGCAACGTTCACGATTTGCTAATGAGATAATTTTCACTGCAGGCATTCTGTGTTGTTAATGAGGTGACCTATATTTTAATTTAACTAGTAAAAATTTTATTAAAGCTTCTCCTATTTAATATATATACTAATGTTAAAGTACTCAATGTTAGAAAAGAAAAATAAAATTTATCTGTATAAAAAAATAAAAGAAAACACATATAGGTACCTAATATGAAAGAAAACGATATGCAACACTTAACCCTCAAGCACGACTTAACAAAATTCCTAGATTTCTACTCTATTAATTCCTCAAGGAAATTAAATATAAAAATACGAACAAAAACAAGATTGCGATGAAACCGCGAGCCAGTTAGTAAGATATAAAATGGAATTGTAACAATTGTTGTCGAGTTGAGAAGCAATAAAAAGGTCGTATCACCTGTGTAGGGGTGGATCGGGGTGTATAGCTCTCCGGAGGGTTGTATTTGTGTAACAAACACGATAAAGCAATTGTACCGTTTCAAGGTTCGTCAGTTTCGTAGTTATTTTTCAAATATTTAATAAATATTTCCTTTTTACCTAACACGTGGACGTGGTTAAGGTATATTTATATTATCATGGTCATTATATTTTTTAATTCTTTATCTTTAAGCAAGCTTAAATCTCTTAAAAAGCCAAACCAATAAAATCCTGCTGTCGATGACTCGTAAGTTAATTGTATTTAGTGTTCTAAATAATGTGATTTTTAATTGTACGGCTTTTAGTATACCAAAACTAGTAATATTGTTTTATGATTATTAAAATAGCTTTGTAATTGTGCCTGACCGAAAAAAATGAAAGCCATTCAGAAGTTGAACATACTAACATAACTGTATCAACACTATTTTATTTATAAAGAGTAACAATTATTTTTCGGTAACCATTTCTTTTTTGACATTATTTTCTGCGTTAAAATTGTTTTCTTTGTATGCATTTAATAAAAGGCTTCTCAACAAAGATAATACAATCAGTTCTCTTGTGAGTAAATTAAAGGTATGTCTGAACAACCCCTTGATTAGGGGATGAGGTGTAATCATTTCGTTACCTCTGTTATAGTCTGTCATTAAACTTGCTATTTGATTAGCTTGTTTGCTTGTGTACTGTTATTATCTATTTATCCATTGATTTATAAATTCTTTATTAAATGTATTAACATAACAACATATACAGAAAAAAACAGAAGAATACAGACACATGTAATTGACGGCCTTATGAATGTTAGCCGGCAGGTTTTTCCAGGCAATACGTAAAGGGGAAAATTAGAAAATAAAACTTTATTCGCGAGTAAAAGAAAATATAGATACCTACTTAAGTAACACAATTATATATACAAATACATACAAACATACACGCATACATAATATATATACGTATTACATTATAAACAGTTGAATATAGTGATTTATCAGTGTATGGAAAGTGAATGGACTCCTAATACCCATACTGATGGGGATGTAGATTGGAAAAGTCGCGCTTGTAGAGGGAGAAAATCTTGTAACACCACTTTCGGTTAGCCAGAGACAGGGAAACGTACAAGCTGGTCGAAAACTTCAAATAATGAAGTTAAAAAAAAGAAGTTTAGATTCAGTTAGGTTTAATCGGAAATAACAAAGTAGATATAAAATGTATAAAAAAGTACGAAATATCCGAATCGGTCTAGTATTAGATGGGAACGCGTAACACACAGGTCATACACCAATATTTTCGTTATTTAGTTTAAAGGAAGTAATTTTTTGATTATTTCATTTTTTCATCGATGTTTCTGTTATTTAGGTCCGAAATAAAGCTTAGAAAGCAATATTAAATTTCGTACTACCGTTCTTGAGTTGTAAACATACTTACTTGACAATGTTTTTTCATATATGAGTCTGTAATAAGAATAATAGTGAATTAATATCATACAACGGATACAATATGACCAAGGTAATCTTTATAAGACTTTCATTACTGAGTAAGTAAATATATTGGTAAAGCTTTAAAGTTTAAACCTTTGGCCGTAATAATCAAAAATCGTCCGCATCGGCCGAGCAATGTCGTCATTATGAACTTTACAATCCTCTTAAACTGCTAAGCGGTGGAAATTAGTTGCTAAATTAAAATACCCTGTCGCCCCTTGCACCTGTCTGCTATAGACTTCTTTTTATTTGAACGGGCAAATATCGGAAACTTCTAGATAAGGTTTTGGAAAATAATTTTTGTTTATGGTAACATATTTTATACAACTTTTTCACATGGCAATACATATGTCACCCACGTTGAGTGAAACAATCGGTGGCAAAAATAAACTTTATATTGCTTTTTAAACTTCTTTATTTCTATTACAACTTCCGTCTTATGCGTATCGCGTCAAATAAGCAACTGTCATCGTTCATTCAACCTTTCAACTCATCGTTCACATTTGTCTCAATCGATCTAATCATTCTTTTATTATACTCACGTTCTTTTTTCATACATCAACACATCTAATGTTAATACGAGTTAATTTAGAGTCACGAAGACTTTTTTTTTTTTATAACATGAAGAGGGGAGACGAGCTGGACGCACTCCTGATGGTAAGAGTAACGCCAGCCCATAGCCAATGCAGTGCTACCCGGAACTTTGCTATAAAGCCCAACTCCGGGCAGGGGTGCACTACACCGACGCTCCCCACTTTGAGTCATCAGATGTTAAGACTCATTAGCCCAGTAATTAGACTCTTAGCAGGAGTAAGAATATCTGAATCTCAAACATTTAAGAGAATACGACTATCTCCAGGCTGATCTCCTCACTTTACTTTTTAGTACGTTAATACGTTTATCGAACGTCATAAAATAGTTACCACAATATTTTATCTCTTTTTAACAGCGATAAAACTGCAGGTTCTATTCTGTTTTCAATATGTCTACCGTCTGAGCCGATTATAAGCCTTGACAGCCTTCAAAACGTATTTACTTTATTAAATAGCATAACTTTAAAGGCTTCCTGGGTTATATTCCGATTTTCGACATCAAACTTGCTAATTAAAGAGTTATTTTCATACTAATTTTCGGTATTTTACTCCTGTAATTTCCGTTTACGTGTCAATGCCGGGATAAAAATATCCTATGAGTTAATAGGGTCTAATCTTATAGGGTCTGCATGTCTAACTACAGACATATGTATTCAGCATTTTTGACCTCTAAAAGGAATAAACTCAAAATAAAATATTTTCTTAATCTCTCGACTCGAGCATAACCGTAAGAGCCGTCTTGTAGAATATTAAATTACAATAAATAAACTACAAATATTTTAACTTTAATATTTAAATTCGCTTAACAAAACTCAACTAATTAATAAACTGTTCTTAATAAATAAAGCCCATGTAATACACCTCTCTTATCCATTCCTACATTTAACAACAATCGAACAAGCCCGGTGTTATAATAAATCTTCAGTTTCCAACTCAATATTTCACTCAACAAACTCCGAAACGAAAGGTTAAGCGAATTTGAACTCTAATGGTGTGAAATAAGGTGGAGGGTAGTTGCAAATTAGTGTAATTATAAAATGGCGGCCGACAGAACACACGGTAGATATTAATCCGTCAAATTGTGATTAGATTCGGTAGCACGGAGTAATATATTCTACAAGGTGTCGCTAGAGTTGTACGGAATATCGATAAATGTTTGTTATTGTCGATAAATTATTTTTTTCTGTGAATTTTGGAGAATGTATGTTATTATTTTCTTGTAGCGTTAACTACAGATTCGATTTCGATGGATGAGTTGTTAAAATATTTGTAAGATTTAATTGTAACGTCTTAGTCGCTTAAAGTTTTTAAACCTGGTTTTGTCAAATTTGTAATGTTTTATACTTACATGTTTATTGATTTCAACTCATTTTCAAATAATAACGATCAAAAAGTATATTTTACATATTTAAAAGACACATAGGTAACCTCAACTCTAAATCCGGGACATTTTTGGTAAATATTTTCTTCTCTTTTACCAAACGTTTATTTTTCTATTACCATTTCGATTTAGAAAATCGAGTTAAACCCATTTGTTATGTTTTTAGTATATTTACGCTGTGTTACGCATTTAAACCACGCGTTCTGAAGTATTCTTATCTTGTAAATAGATTGTATACTTATACAGCATGTTTAATTTTTTTTATATCAAAATGTACTTAAATAAAATGTATCGATAAGCAGGTAAGTGGTCACATCCCTAGCAACACGTCGAGTTTGATAGCCGAACGTGCCGCAGCAAGCGCCGCCCGCCTTAGCACCTCTATGTCGATAACTTACACAACACTAATCGCACCTACCCGACAAATACGTATTATTTTTATTATTATTATTAAAAGATACGATTGAGATTGCTATGATTTATTTACAAATGATTAAATTTGTATGTTTCTAATATTTTCTAGAAACACGTAAAAATACTAGTAGACTATAATATGAAATTTAAAAATGTATGCAAATCATAAATCGTCAGAAATTGTGAACAAAAAACAAAACAACATCTCATAACTATACTTGGTAATTCAATGTTAAAGACGTTTGTTCATTTTAGAGTATGTATGCATGTTTGTTAGTCTATAACGAAAGCATAGAATGGCTGAAGTTTCGCTTGCAGGTAGATAAGAGTCTGGACATAGGACACCCTTCTTATTTCGATATAGCTATGGGAATAGGTACTACGCAGGTAATATCGTTAATAAACTTTTAGTACATTATACATGTGTACGTTCAAACATACATTTCCCGAATAAAATAATCATCCTATTCTTTTTCATACTATTTTTATAGTAATTTAAACATTCAAATCAGACAAGCATAATGCAACATTAGGCTTTTTCGCCGTCCGTCAAAACAGGAAGCCGCCTAAAGCGTTTCCGGCCGATAACAACATCCTGCGCGAAGTTTCTCGAAGTTTCGCGAAGTTGCGAGAAGTTCGCTCGAAGTTCGCAAACTTAGCCAAGCAGGTGCCCGTTTCTCGGATAAAAATCCACCTTTCAAGAGGAAATCTTTTTATAAGTTCCCGAATTATGTTTCGTGGCGTGACACGATGTTTTATCTTCATTCCCGTATCTTGAAAACAGCTGAACTTTTTCTGTGGTAAGATTATACTTATCACTTATATAATACTATACATATTCTATCTACGTCATCTTTAATACTGTTCGTTAACGGTGAGACAGAGCAATGTATGTGTGTGTAGTGTCTTAAATTAAATATCACATTCTATAATCTTTTTCAGGTTTCTTCTAATTTACTGTCTTGTTAATATTAAAAATAAAGAAGAATGTATTTCACATCCAAAAATTAAAAAATTATTTAATATGAGAAGGTAATCGTACATGTTAGGTTGTATCTTGGAACTACTTACCCGATTTTGAATATTCTTTCACAGATTGAAATAAACATTATTTGTAAGCCACATACGATATATAAACCCAAGACTGCATCTAAAACCTCAGGTCACAGCTAGCGAATAATAATTTCATGATTGTAGTACTTCATTCCAATAAACTATCTAGTTTTTTTACCAAAGAAACAAGTTTCACTATTCACTCGTTACAATCAGTGATGATCCTTACAACACACACACTTCGCCTAATAAACTAATGAAAAATATAAAATTTTACTCCTCTAAGAGTTTCCTTAGAGGTGAAACTTAAACATTATACCAGAATATAAAAGTGCAAAGTTATTTAACGTATTATCTGGCGGATGGCAATATTTCCCCGTCGCTGGAGTCTCGTAAACTCGCTGAAATACAGCCTGCAATGCCCTAAGTGGACTTATCTTACCTTAAGACAATGTACTTAGGATATTTTTAACCGACTGCGGAGAAAGAAGGGGTAATGATTTTGGCACTGTCTATATGAAAAAATAAAAAGGAAATAATTTATTAATTAGACAAAAATACAGGTTCACAGAATAATCTATACATATAATAAAAACGTAACGAGTCGCTGTCTGTACACGGAAGATATATGAGAAGAAATGTTAAAGGAGACCTTTATTAACGCAATAGAACCCAAAACAATGATTTTTGGAATTTTTGTCTGTTTGTTTGTGCACGCTATTCTCAGAAATGGCAATATGGTAGTATGTTCTACTTCTGACTCAGTTTAACATTTGAGGTGTAAAAAGATTAGTATCAATGGCACGTGTAATATAAGTAGTTAGTTATTAGTGGGGTTGTAGGTTTTAAACTTCTTGATTTACATTTTTTTTTACAAAAATGAGGATCTATATCTGCTTCTTTATAAGAAAGTAGTCTGCCAAATATCACCTTTTAAAATTGACGAATAGAAAGTGTAGATTTGTTAATATGAGACCGATGCTTACTAATAACTATTTGTACCTTTTCATTATATTAATTCATTTTATATATTACATATTTCATTTTATTAAACGATCTGACTTTCTTCTCACAAGAAAGTGCCTTCCGAAACAATGGTAAATGATAGTTTTATTCGCTGACGAATCAAGAGTGAATTTATAACCACAAAAAATACTTTTGGAATCACAGCCCGACTCTTATATACAAGTAAGCACACAAATACGAATACTTTGTATAAACACATTGCTCTCCACAATGGCAACACAAAAGCACTTATTAAAATCTCACTCCGAAGAACAGTTTCCAACAATACGCGAAAACAGACTTTCTTAGAATTTCAAGTGGCATCACACCTTAGACCTGTCACCATCACCGACACTCGAAGACACCCTTACTCCAACCAAAACAACAACCTTACCACAATAGTATAGAGTTCAAAATCAAACAGCAACGCACAGCGTTCGGTATATTTAATTTTCGTTCCAAGGAAATGCTTATGACATTAAGTAAATGAGAAAATTAAGGCGCCTTGCGAATAATGGACACACCTGTTTTCAGTTGGCTCCTTATAAACATGTTTTGGGGAATTAAATTCATTTTTTAGGGGGTAATGGTTTTTGATTGGTTGTTTGTTTTTACGGCTTTAATTTAGTTGTTGGTTGTTGGGGGTTTGTAAGGAATATGACGAATCATGAATAGGCATATTTTTTTAAGACTTAAAAACATTTGAATAGTGGCTGTGTGGGAAGGGACAAAGGAAATATTCAATTTCTTCAACCTCGTTTTCTTTTTATTTTCTATCTTTAGGCATCAATCCTTTGTAGTATTAAAGCGAAAACATACCCAGGTTTGTTATAATACAAATCCTTACCATAATTTGTGGTATTTTCTATACTTCTAAACAATCAAAATTCCTCTTAATAATATTAGTAGATATAAATACAAAAAAACAGCTATGAATGAAATATCTAGTTTCCAACACTCGAAAGAACGGTTCCCCTTAAAAATTCTACAATATCATCAGGTCTCGGCTCAGGCCAAATAATTAATGGTTGAAATGTCCGCCACCTCGACAAGGTGGAGGAAAACACTTTTAAAACTTTTCCAGCCACAAGTTATTAATAGCTTTTCGCGAATAGGCCTGGATTATGATGTCGATAAAACGATAAATAATTCTTAGTTCATTGACACTTGTATTTAATAGTTGCACATATTAACTACTTATACCTAAGCTAAGATTTTAGCTTTAAATCATTGGTTAGTAAGCCTACTAAAAACGAGTTATATATCAGGCTCCTGAAAAACAGTTTTTACTATCATGGGAGCCTGGGTAAAATATTTTGTAAATCACCTTATTATGGAAATAAATTATTATTATTTTTATTATTATTACTATTATATCAATTTGTCTTTAGTGAAACTTAATTGTATAACTTTTAATTTGTCCTCTTAAAGGCATCTTTTATTCAAATAACATTTTAAACGTTTTGGTAACGTAAAAGTGAAACGGATTTTAATTAAGGTGGTATTGTTCTTGATGGAACTGCATTTTCTTAGCAAATAAAACAACTAAAATTCTACGAGTTTTACTAATTTTAATACACTAGCTGGCCCGAAGTGACTTCATTCAAACAGTATCTATCCTAACTACCCTTTTTTACTGCTTCGTAACATAATAAATAATAAATTTATTAATTATAGAAAACGGTTCAGCTTTTATCGAGATGTGAACTTAGCAACACATTTGGTGGTTCAGTTTTATATAATAGATTATCTATTGAATTATCGTCAAAAACATCGACACGCGCCCGTCCCTAGCACAGTTACACCTTACAACGATGTAAAAATTAAGTAAAAGAGAGATTTTTTAAGCCGACAGCCGTCGGTAACTGACGCCACATTAATTTCCCCTCGATTTCCTGACTCCAGATGAACAGATAAAAAAACTACCTGGCACCTAATGACTGCTCGATGATAGAACAGTTTTCTGATTTGATTGATGATGTTTTCAACATTATCTTGAGGTAAGTTGTTGTTGGAAAAAATGATGAGTGAGTTTCGGAATTTTTGGATTAAGGTTGCTTCAATTTAGGGTAAGTTCCGAAGCGATGTTGATGTAATTAGTAATTAGAAGAGTCTCGAATATGTTACTGGTCTTTTAAACATATTCTTACCAAATCCTTAAACAAAATGAGATATATAACAATCGGGTATTAGTATTTAATTCAAAATAGAAAACTCGAATCAAACTAATGTCTTCGTAAATTATAGGGCATCTATATGAATAACGTTACATGAGATAAAATGGCATATAGCGTTACGGATATGACTAAAATAATACTTTTGTCTTGAAACACTATCTGAGAATCGGTGGTTTACTTCTAAAATCATAGATACATATAGAGACAGAGAAAGCGACTTTGTTATTATATATTATTAGTGTTACTATGAACTGTTAAAGTCAAACCCATAGTTTTAAATAATATAATAATTATAAGAATTCGTCCGGACTCCTTTTTCACGCAAAAATTACTAAATGGATTTGGATAAAGTTCAGCATGTAGTTAGATTAGATGGCGGAAGTTTGTTCAAATATTATATGCAACATAACTAGTCGTGAGTTTACTAAAAATTATAGCCTCGTTACACTATCGTTAACGTATTCCAAATTATTAAAAGCTTTTAAAACACTGCATAGTATAAAAGTAGCTTTCTCTGTCCCTATATCCTATATCCTGTCCTAGTGTGGGGACTAGAGATCATCATAATATAACATATTTCTAAGATTTATTGTAAAATTGGCTAAAGTGTTAATTGTATTTGTGTTTATTATTAAATGAAGATTATTATTATATATCATGTCTCTATGATGAAATCTTTAAAACTAAGCTACCGCTTTTTTTTATATATGTATAATACATTCATAATATATGCGAGCGAAGCCCGCGCGGGTCGCTTGTAATTCACAACAAATAGTATTTGTCGAAACTATCAGCTATATTTCTCAAACAGTTCTTATTTAGAGTGTCTAGTGTTTTATTCACTAATAAAAGAGCTTTACAGCAAGAGGAACAAGCACAAGTGTATAAAAACGTCGACAAATCAACGTCACGCCAGTTTACCGTCGGCTGCGTTTCAATTTGCGCGGACGCCCGAGCGCCGTGTGTTCTACTCGTATGCAACTACGAAACTATACTGTTTTTAACTAAAAATACTATTATATATTTAAAACAGAGCTTTACGTGTGAAAAAAAAAACTGTTATTCGGTTAATGAATATAGGTCACGTAACGAATGTTTAGCGCTGGACGAGAATAGCTGCGCATCGGTAGAATCGCGCTCGTAAGTGACGTATTGGTGCGAGAAAGACAACACGACTGGGACAACCAATCAACGCTCGCGCACCCGACGATCACGCGCCCCGCGCGCCGTGCCATCCCCTCGATACTTTATTTTTGATTTCTGCGTAGGTTTCGTTCAGCGCTAAAGATTCGTGACGCAACCTTTACTTAAATTGATAGCTAATTTTAATAATTAAATTTGACATCACATACTTATTGACATAACATTTAACATAATAGTATTTTATTGATATAACTTTTTATAGGTATGTATAATAATTGCAATAATGTAATTTAATATTAAATAATAATGTTTTATCTAGAATTATGATTGTGTGAAGCTTGTTGCTTACCAATGTATTGGTTGTTTTGGCAATAAATGATTATATTTTATATTAACCGATTGCGTGCGGCGGTGTTTTTCACAAACTTTTGTGCCTCGCGTCAACAAACATCTCGTCCTTTCATTTGTATCCTCTCGGGCACCATACGCCATACGCAAAAGATTTAGATGCCTGTGCGGCATCATTAGTGGTTCGCAGGACGGTGACCCTTTTTATGTATAAATATTGTAATAGTTGAGTTTTTGTTTATATTAACAATTGTATCTTCTTATTTTTAAAAGAGCAGAGTTTCGTGCCGGTTCTTCTCTGTAGAAACTGCCTTCTGAACCGGTGGTAAGTGTTTTGTGATGCCATGACGATTCAAGTGTTATTTTATGTACTATTTGTAGCCTAGTTGAATAAAGATACTTTTGACCTTGACTTAATTATTAAGTATGGTGCTTTATTTTTACTTAGGAAAACCCACGGGGCGTAGCTAGTCAATAAAAAACTAGCCAATGAATCTAAACTTCTCTTACAGAATATTTCAGTAAATACAACATTAATGGAGCTAGTCAGTGAATTTTTAAAGTTACGTGCTAGGCGACAATGGCGCGCAATCAGTGGGTTTCTCGACTTTTAATTTTTTCCCATTAGTATTCCTGTTTTTATAATGCTTCGTAGAGTTTTTTTCGATGTTTTGACTACGTGAGGAGTAATGTAAACATTATTTCTTTGTACAAGTGAATGAACGTGACGTTGGTGCTGTTTTGGGTGAATGTCACGGGTACCTTTTGGAGACAATTGGCGTAACGTAATGTCATCTCTTGAGAGAAAAAATTGACAAAATATACCTAATACTAGGTGTATACTCTATCTGTCTCTCTTTCCATCACGGTAAAACTACTGAACCGATTAGAACGAAATTTGGTACACAGGTGGGCTAGAGCCTGAGAAAGAACATAGGCTACTTTTTAACTGGAAGAAAAGGGTTAAAAAGTGGGGTGAAGTTTATATGAAAATCCACGCGAATGGAGTCGCGGGCAGCAGCTAGTAAAATTGCGCACTTGAATCTTTAAGGAAATTAAAAACCTATTAGATTTTCAAATCTATTCAAGTATAAGTTTTTAAAATTATCTTTGTAGATACTTAGAAAGGGTATATCAGAGAGTTATTCAAGATATTTATAGCATTTTTGAATTTGTTAATGCAAAAACGTATCCGTTTTTTATACATCTACACGTGTCAATGCGAAACGTCCTTTATCGCGTAAATTTTTTTGTCGTTTCGAATACCTGGGAATCTACCGGGGGTAGGTCTCTTTCGCAGGAGACCGACTGGGTGGGTACCCCCACAGTGTCAGATATTCTACCGCCTGAACAGTGACGTGAAAATGTCACTGTGCTCCGGTCTGAAGGGCTCTGTAGCCAGAGAAATTACTGGGCTAATGAGTCTTAACATCTGATGACTCAAAGCGGGGAGCGTCGGTGTAGTGCACCCCTGCCCGGAGTCGAGCTTTATAGCAAAGTTCCGGGTAGCAATGCATTGGCTATGGGCTGGCGTTACTCTTACCATCAGGAGTGCGTCCAGCTCGTCTCCCCTCTTCATATTATAAAAAAAAAAAATCCCATGAAATTTCTTCTAATATTCACTTACCTATATTATATAGACGTTAGATTTGTTAAGAAAGGGTTTAAGTTCATATTTACCCTGGTCGCTGTCAGCTAGAAGTTTTATAAAACTTAATAAAGACCCTTAAAGGTTCCTACTACCCAGTTCCTAAGACCCCCAATTTGCTTAAACGATATACCATGGAAAGGTTAAGCCGAAAGCAATTTTTAAAGTATAAATGCTCCCTACATTCTGGTTTCAAAGGCTTCGCTTTTATATCAATAACTCAATAACGTGGAAGTTTGATAATGTCGTAAAATCGGCCATCTTCAGATAAACCTCTCAGGGCTGCTCAATAATCCGAACAATAAAGAAAAATTCCGCCCTCTTTATGAAGAGGTAAGCCCTCGACAAATTGTGTCCTGCCGAAGGAATGGAGTCGACTGTTTTTTGTTATTTTTAATTTTTCTTAGAACAGCGTTTATTGTAATTATTTTATTAAATATACGAAATAATTGTAATAGGTATTGTTTGATGTATTTAATTATTTTCATTTTTTTCACAAATAGAAAATCACATTATTCGCATGTGTGGCCTAAAACTCGAAAAAAAAACCCAATACATGATTAGGTATTTTTCAAGTTGTTAAGTTGCAAGGAAGCCCGTTAATATCATCTTAAGCTTAATGACCTATCCCACGCTAAACAGAGCTTGTGTTATGTATACAACTTGATAACGGAATAAATGACATATGCCTATTTTTCTTTTGTAAATACATACCTACATATCTTCCTATGACACATAGCAACACCCAGACCGAAGAAAAATACAAAATGAAAATTTCCAATATATTTTACGGTATGGGGATCGAACCCACGAACGACCTTTCGCGCAGACAGCAGTTCTGCTACAACTGCGCCATGCCATCAACAATAACAATAAAATATTAATTAAAAATAAGAACAATAGCGACTCCACAGTTCCCCGGTACCGACAGCATATTCAAGTAGCACGCTGCAGGTAAGAGTCGCTAAGTGGATTGCTTTTCTGCTTTACATGCAAATATCGCTGCTGACGGTACGCCATGTTGCTTATTTATGGGACTTGCAATGTTTCGCGCGATTTGTCATTCTTTTGCTGTGTTTATTCTTTTATGTTATTGGTACTATATTTAAAGGTCCTTTATTTTATTCGTTTTTTTAGGACACTGACCACTCTACTCTAACAAACTTACCTACCACAATAAACTAAATAACTAAAAAAACGAATTGTAAACTTAAAGTCATTGTCTCAATTAGAAGAATTTCTTAAATTATTACACAATTCGGTGTCAGAAAATCAATATCAGTTAGCAAATAAAGTAATTAAATAATTTTTGCAACTTTAAAAAAACATGTCAGAAAGAAAATGAAAAAAACAACAACACATACTAGGTTATTTAAATAGATACATGTTTTAAAGGTTTGCATATTCAAATATTTGTACAACCATAAAGGCGACCTAATACCTAAGAAGCAATTCCTGCCAGGCATTCATAACGTTAGCACGATTTTCAGGCGTTTTACCGCGAATTTCAATGGAATACCGTGATGAGGCAAAAGCTTCAAGCCGAACATTTCCATTGAATAGCTATTGAATGGGAATAAATCTGTCTGCAACGGGTGATGTATCGGGGTGATAGGTGATCATTCGTCAGGATTATTGCCATTATACCCTGTGACGTCATCGCGTGATACCTCCCATTGTAAGCTGTTGAAAGCTTCGAATTATGTACCTAGATGACGTGTCAATTAAAGAGTATATTAAGCTATTTGATTATGTTGAAAAATATAGTCGCTATTTTTCTTTGTTGGGGACTAAATATTGTTTCCGGATAAAATAACAGTAGACTAGCATTATGAAAAAAATCACATCATTTTGTCTGCTTAATGCTTGAAAACATTAGTTCTTAATGCTTGAAATCATGGGATATGACGTCACTTGACAGTACGATCTTATACCTGTTAAAATTGCATTCGATCGTTCATTATATTTTTATTTTTTTCAGCTGTGTTGTTTGTTAATAACTTTTACGACATCTTTTATTCTATTAATAACGTTTCTAGAACTTTTAACGAAAGATAAATTTAGATATTTGTCTGTATATAGAGTACTCACAGTGAAAATCTAAAGACGACGCCATAACAATACATCGCAAGGCTGGTATTATGGCCAAAGTCCTCAAGACTATGGCATAATCCCGGCTTCACCTGACCCCGTGCTGCGAGCCGTAATGAGATTACTTAGAGCCCTGGCTAACCTTTATCCTAAGGCTGGCGTAAATCATAAGCTGTAAATCATAGAACCTTTTTATAAAGGGAATGTTGGTTTCCCCTTAACCAAACGAGTATAGCAATCGTATTTTAATATATTCAATTATTTAAATTATTATAAAGCTACATGTAATTCATTCAACATATAATAAAATAAAACCAATATAATGTTAACTCATGGTTTTAAATCTAAACTTTATTTTTCAAAATTGATATTTTTTTTCAATATCTACCAAGTGATGGTTCGTATTTTTCTGAATAGAGTATTTTTTTTACTCTGACTTTGACACATGAGTGACAGAGGCGTAATATGATTTCTGTACTCACAGGTCGACTTTATCTCAGCATAAGACATAGCTATAAGTATATAACTTTCTTTAATGTTTTTGATGTGACAACGTCTTAGAATACGATGAAGCTGGATGCACGCACGAAAAACCAAGACTCACACAGTGTTACCTTAATCCTAGGCGTTCCATTTAATGCTCGATGTGCGAGCGTGGAACAAGCGGCACAATCGGCAAATAATGCAACCATTCCATCAGTATGTCACTGAATGGACTTTACAGAAAATCGTTCTTTTAGACGAAGAAACGCCACTGTTAACTTTAAACCCGCCTGTAGCCTATAACTTGTGCAAAGGTGCAGGCACACTAGCGAGATTAGCCGCCAAGGAGCGATGAAGAAGGCTTTATTAGCCTCGCGCTTCCAACGATCCGACTTGACAGGGGTCTGTTTCCATTGCCACTGGTCTCACGGTACGACACGAATCTGGGGTATTTTTAATCTGTAATGTCTGTTTAAATAACTTTAATGAAGACTACTAAAAATACGATAGATATTGCATCTTGTTTGGGAAGTGGGAGCATTCTAGGCTCTTTTTATTTCTGTATTTTTTATTCTGCGACTACAGTTTAGTACTTCCATACAGCCTCGGCCAGCAATGTACTCGAAAGGCTTTTATTTTTTTAAATTTATTTTGTAGTAAAATATTTTAAACTGATCCTTGTGTTAGATTTACATGTATCAAAAAAAACTAATTAACTATGTTTCAAGGCAATCTTTTGTATAATTTAAAATTATAACTGACAGGTACCCAGTGCCGGTTTTAGGGTAGGGCGTGGTTGGGCGACCGCCCAGGGCGCCGGAAAAAAAAGGGGCGCTCGAGGCTGGGGTGGGATGGATCTTTGATCCTGACCATGACCTCACCATGGCGCCAAAGCTGGATCCGCCAATGGTTGGAGGGCGCTGTAGAAATCTCGCCCAGGGCGCTGGTAGTGTTAAAAACGCCACTGCAGGTACCAAATAAAAGAGCAATAATCAAAGTCATATTAAAATATCATACAAAAAAATGTCAATGATAAGATATTTGATTCATGATACCAAATAGTCAAATCTCTGTTTTGGGATACAAATAGCCAACTTGGTATGTCTCTAAACAAATCGTATTGTAATGGAAACAGATACTTTTGGATAGTAAGTGGTATAACGACACCTCTGCAGTGGTGTGGCGAGTGTAGCCAACTCAGCTTTAATGAATCGCGGCGTTACGGATACCAAATAGTTAACCAAATAGCTCGAGTGCTATTTAAGTTTTTATTTAATGTGACGTGTGTTGTAAAGTTAAAAAGATG
>JADANM010002527.1:878549-893435 GCA_026213755.1 Eurema hecabe
ATAGGAGTTGTCTTAGTAAATTAACAAAATATCTATATTCTGTATCATGCGTCAAACTCAATTAAGGTTCTAGATATTTTATGACAATTGAGTTATATCTGAGTAAATCTAGTCTAGGACGTAGGCTTTTGGTATGACAAAACAATTATGTACAACGATTAATTAAGGAAAGAAAAGGAACCAGTTAAATCAAGAATTTCTAATTAGATATTTATTAAGCAATTATTGTAGCTGGAAATAAAAGGCTTTGTTATTTATTTTAATTTAATTTAATGTTGTTTTATTTATAAATGTACCATAGCGTCGAGAAGTTATAGAAAGAAGCAACGGTTTGAAGTTCTGTTAGTTGCTCTTTTAAAATAAAAAAAAAATATTATAAATGCAAGTTAATGTACATAACAACAATATAACAATATTAGATGATCATGTTTTGAGATTTCTATACGAGATTAATACACTAATAATAAAAATAAGAAAATAACAAAGCTTTATTTATTTTAATAATTATAGTAGACTTTTTTTACAAAATAAATTATAGAATTAACATTAAATCCCTAAATTGCATTTTCATAATATATCTAATAATAATATCTAAGAACCTTCGAATATTTTAGTTGTCAATAAGACTGGAAACCAATACAATAGCTGAAAATAGTCTAAGAAATAGTTCGGTTAAGTTCAAAAGACGTCGGATTTCACCTGCGGTCCAAATAGCCGGAATACCACCGTCTTTTGTAGTATTATAGTGAACGCTTTTGTACCAGGTATTCAGAAAATTAACTCAGTCTAGACGACCTCTTAATCATCCCTTTCTTTGGAATTGTTTGTTTTTCTTCGAACGTCTTTTATTTGCCAATAGTTTGTGGGTTTATATGAAAAATTACGAAACGTGAGATCTAAGAATTGTAGATGTTTGTATAAATATTAAGCTCAATAGAAATAATTATACAAGTACTAAAAGTTTGTAAGTTTGTAATCTCTGAAACTACTGAAACTATTTATAAAATTCTTTTAATAGTGCGTCGCGTTATTTTTGGATCTCAAAATTAAAGAAAAAAAACATAAATAATACAACAATATTAATTCATACTTTTAAATTTATTAGTACGTATTTTGAATAATCATTAGTAAATAATATACATATGTGTTTGTGTGTTTATCACTTTAGGCAATATTACATGCTATTCATTATAGCATTAAGCTATGAAATATTACTTAATTAAAATACCTTACGATTTTTTATAAGTTACTTGCTGTTGTCCGCGACTCCGTCCGCGTGAATTTCATAACAACAAACAAATACACTCACATTTAAAATATTAAGTATTAAGTATGGATATGGATTAGATGTCAGTAAATTCTTTTTTTTTTCTATTTTAAACGGCCGTACAAACACGATAATTTTGAAGAATACCGAGCCTGCATGTGCAAGGTGTATTCAAATGTGCTGCCTGTTCGTGACAGCGCGCTGGACGCAGTCAACTGATTTACAGCTGCGTCATAGATCAAGCACAGAGATAGATATGTTACATGAAATTAATATCCCTTAACACAGATTATTTTGGTAATCTAGCTAGGGATCAGTTCTAACTCTAAAAGATTTTGTCGCCATTATTGTATATTATCTCTTGTAAACATTTGGCAATAAATAAATAAATAAAAGTAACAAAAAAATATATTATCAACTAGCGACCCGTCCCAGCTTCGCTCGCAAATATTATGCATCTACTATTTTTTTTATATGTATACATCTACTATTTTTTTTATATATAGTAAAGGCGTCAACGTGATGGTAAGCGGTTACCGTTGCCTATGAAGACGGACAACATAAGAAGAGTGGCCAGTGCAACGTCGGCCCTATCTTATAAGTTGGATCAAACTGCACACGGTGTACAAATTTTATATAAAAATCGGTTCAGTAGTTTAGGAGTCAATCGCGGATAAACAACGTGAAACGAAATTATATGTAAATTAGATTTTTGTAATATACATAAAAAATACATCGACTGATAGTCCTTTAAGAATTTCGATCTGTCTCAGGGTATTGGTTCAAGGATGTTCAAAGCATATTCTTATCCTCAATGACACGCATACAAGCCGATAAAGTAGCCACTATAAAAAATTACTCTATAAATGTGGAAAACTTAAATCTACGAAAAGCATACGAAATTAGTAGTATTATTAGTAGCAAAATTGTCTACTTTGAAATGGTTTCACTTTGCATGCTAATATTGAGGTCCTAGGTATTATCATTCTATACGCATAGTATAAAACGTAATCTAGTAGCTAACAGATATAAAGAATTAAAGATTTCGTGCTAATATTATTATTAGAATTAATAATTAAAAAAGGATATGTAACGAAACTTAACATTGAAAAATAATAATACTTATAGTTCGCTACATTTATGTTTAGCGCTGGACGAGAATAGCTGCGCATCGGTAGAATCGCGTCCGTAATTGACGTATTGGTGCGAGAAAGACAACACGACTGGGACAACCAATCAACGCTCGCGCATCCGACGATCACGCGCACCGCGCGCCGCGCCAACACCTCGATACTTTATTTTTGACTTCTGCGCAGGTTTCGTTCAGCGCTAAAGAGTCGTGACGCGACCTATTCACGTAGGTTTTTATGAAATCATTGCGGTCTTGCTAAACCAGCGAAAGAGTTTACAATGATGCATTTTGTCTAGTGTTGTCATATCTGTTTTAATAACTAATCTATGTTGTGGACAAATCATTCGTGTGCATATTGGTCCGGCTGGCTGTGTCAGCGTGTCACTAAATTAAACTGTGCGTTTTAGATTTGTCCCCAACGTATTGGCGATATGGACTTCTGCTTCATAGTTCTCATGTCTCACGCTAAACAGAGCTTGTGTTATGACTAGAGATATAAAATAACCGTCATGAGAAGCTATAAATTTTGTAAACAAGTGTTCAGGAGTTCACAACATTTGGACCAACAAAAAAAATGAATTTGTTCGCAAACTCGAATGACGCGTTTATTTCAAAACGCTCCGATAGTTTACAATCCCTGCGACGGACGCGTTCCGCTACCAAGAAACACAAACTCGTATATAGATAGCTCTTTGCGTCGTTAAAATATAGTCCGACTTAATTAAATAGGTTGTTACTTTCATATAACCCGTCTATATTTCATGTCGATTGAATATGGTCGATTTTTTATTCTCTCGTCGTATAAAATGTTTACTTGGTAAAAGATATTTGCTTACATAATTTATAGCTTCTCGTGACGGGTAGGTAAATAGATAATTAATAAATTAAATATACAAAGTTTTATTTTCTCTGTCCCTATATCCCTATGTATGCTTAAATGTTTAAAATAATGCGACCGAATCTCACGCGTTCTTTTTAATAGATAGATTGAGTCAAGACGAAGGTTTATATGTATAACACATGCATGATATATGTCAGGGAAGCCGCGCGGGTCGCTAGTACATACATATAATACATAATATACTAATACAGCACCCAATCTTCAGAATAATACAAATATATTTTACTTGTGATCGATACTACTAAGAGTGGAGTAGAGAGCGTCAATTATTTCGTAATTTGGAAGTCAAGATAACATTGTCTTTAAAGACGTATCCGACATCTGAAAATGAAACTATTTAAGTAAGAGATAAACATTTAAAACAATTCGTTGAGGTATTCACTCATTAAGTTTTTTTTTACTCGAAAGTAATGTCATTTACATGTGTCTGTATTTGTCTAGTATTCCTTTTATATAATGTTTTGTAAATACGTGTTATAAAGAATTTATAAATAAATAATGCCAAAAAACCACTATTAAAATTTTGAGCTATTCAAAAAGAATTCGTTGAGGGATTCAAACTTCTAGCTTTAATTTTTTTTTTACTAGAAAGTAATGCCAACCCACCACAAATATTTAGGTAAAACTACTATTACATATGTATGAAGCACGAACCGCATTTACGTTGAATCAATAGCGAACGTTTGCCAAACCTACTTTCGTCATAAAAATGCTAAAATTTGGTAAAAAAGTAAAAAATTAACAGGTAAGTTGCGATGCAGCCTGGCGGCCGGCCAGCCGGGTTATGAGCGTATTATGTTTATGGTCGATGCTGAAGCTGAATTTTGGATATTCTACCAAAATATACTGGGAATTATTACTATCTGTTAGGAACTATAGTCACATAGAATCGAATAAATACATATATAAATTTGTGGTGCTTAAAAGTCGACTAATTCATTATCGACTATATCTATTGTATGATTAAGAAGTATTTAAAAGAATATAACATTGGTTATTTTCTGGTACGAACAAATTTGATAATCATAAAAAGGCAATGTTAGAAGATAGAAGTATTCTGTCATAAAGTATATGTCGCGGGCTTTTTTTAGATCATCTACTAAGAAATAATTCTCACATACATATTTTTTGGACAGTTGGAACATAAAATACGTAGTATTGCTTTACAAAAAACTAATTTTTTTTACGTTTTTTTGTTTACAGTTTTTAGTAGTTACAGAAGTAAAGTTCTTTTTGTTCCAGAATATTTTGGGTGTAGAACCCAACACTAGTTTTTTGGTTTTCCAACTAAGCAAACCAAAAAACTAGTGACATTTATTACCAATAAAACTTATATAAGAAGGGACTTTACACAACATTGAATTAAGTTATTACCTTTAACACATGATATTTGCTTTCACTGACCTAACCTTTAATGCAATTCAAATAGGAATACAAAATACGAATTACATGAACACCAGTATCGAATAGAAATTATATAAAATATTACTCCTGTGACATTTAACTCGAAGACCAAGTATTA
Organism: Eurema hecabe; assembly: GCA_026213755.1. Lineage (NCBI taxonomy): Eukaryota > Metazoa > Arthropoda > Insecta > Lepidoptera > Pieridae > Terias > Terias hecabe. The sequence continues at coordinate 883,372 of JADANM010002527.1, forward strand.
ATTTAAACCTAGCCAGATGCGTATACACTTAGTTAGACATTTGGCTTTTATTTATTTAAAATTTAAGCGACCCGCCATGGCTTCGCCCGCATATATATTATGCATGTATTATAGAAATAAACCTTTCTCTATTCCTATAAAAAAGTAGATTTAAAGATTTAAGCATATGTATAGGTATATAGGGAGAGAAAGCGACTTTTATACTAAAGTGATATCAGCTCTGATGCGATGTTTTCTTTTAATAGAGAGATTGATTCAAGAGTATGATTAAATGTATAATTATGCCTATAATATACTAGCATAGTACTCTAAATAAATGTAAGAGAAAAGAATGAATGCTTTTGAATACGCAATAGTGACAAATAATAGGGGGTATGGATGGTTAAATATTGAAGATGACGGGCAGGTGGTACTCCGCGAGGGCTGCCTTATGCATGAGGACACGGCCGGACGAGGGGACAAAGAGTATAGGCCAGAGGCGACAATGGGCATACGACGCGAGGGAATTTAGTTATTTATTTATTTTTCTATTTTTTTAATAAGTAATACTCTAAAACATACAATAATGTTTAAGGCCTTAAAGATTGTTACTTTAGTATGCATATACAAAAAGAAACAAAATTATTTATTATTATTATTAAATGTGAAAGTTATTCTTAAGGGAATTACTTATATACGTACTGTTTAGTTATTTTCGTTTCGTCTTTCACTTATTTAAAGTATTAAAAAAAATCAATTATCTCTTTACTTTGATTTAATTATTGAGAAGGCATCCAATTAAAAATACATTAGAGTATTTAATCTGCTTTCAATTTATTTTATAAAGAAAAAATCGTGATTTTCCCCCACTTTAGAGTCAGCGAACCACAAGAAGTAGTAGTGACAATAATCATTTATTTATTTATTTACCCTTTTTACACACAGGAATATGTGTATATGTATGTATAGTTTTATATATTTTATTCCTTTTGTTTTCTTGTATTATTTATCTGTGTAAAACATATTTTAAAAGCCTTTAACTTTTATTTGTTTAGTATATAAGATTCCTGTGTGTAAAAATGTGTGTAAAAACCACGACTTTTTCTTTATGAAGTAAATTGAAAAATACACCTAACATATACATACACACATACATATATAAATATATACATAATACACACATACAATACCAGTTATAATTCTGAGTCGTAAGCCAGTCTGAAAAAATGTTTGAAAACGAGATTTTTAAAAGTGGATAAAGTAGGAGCTTTTCTATTGTTAATGGTTAAGGAGTTCCATAATTTGATTGCTGTAATCGTGTACGAGTGAGCGTACTAGTTCAACTGATGAGCAGGTATAGTACGCGTCATTTATGTTTAGCGATTGACGAGAATAGCTGCGCATCGGTAGAATCGCGCTCGTAATTGACGTATTGGTGCGAGAAAGACAACACGACTGGGAAAACCAATCAACGCTCGCGCACCCGACCATCACGCGCCGCGCGCGCCGCGCCGCTACCTCGATACCTTATTTTTGACTTCAGCACCGGTTTCGTTCAGCGCTAAAGATTCGTGATGCGTACTATACACGCAAAACATCTGCGTATTCTAGAATAATCTATGGCCACTCATGGACAGAAGACATTTACATTTATATTGGCGAGTCTGGCTTGTAAGGAGCAACTCGAGCTGATCGATTCCATTACTAGTTGGAAACCTTTCACTGACAACGCGAAGTTCATACGTTTTGATAACGTCAGTTAATTTAAATAAAAAAAGTTTAAAAAAAGTTTGACTTACCGGATGATGACTTAAGAATTATTTTTAACCGACTTCAAAAAAGGAGGAGGTTCTCAATTCGTCTGTATGTATAATATTTTTTTTTAATAAAAGATTTTAAAAAAGATCATAATCTATACCAATGTCAGAAAGGTGGAAGTCTGTGAAATTGTTTGTTCATTACTTCTTTTCGTCTAAATGGCTTGAGTCAATATAATTTGGTATGGAGTTAGCTGGTATTCTTGAGTAACAGATAGAATAAGTTTTACTCCGAAAAAATACACAATCTTATTAGAAGTCTATTATCACAAAATATATATAAACTTCGTACCTGGTTTGTAGGGGAATGAATGAACGAATGAATAATTCAGTACATTCGCGAAACACGGCGGTAATCTGATTAATTGAGTGAGGAGCTAAGAACCGCGGAATTTGAGGAAACGACGCGAGACAGTGTTTACAAGTTAAGAATTAGGACGAATTGCCGCTTTGTATGAATTATAAGGAGGCAAGTTTGCAACGTCAGCTGAATAATTGAAACTTCATAAATATTGTTACCAACAATTTTGGCCGCATTATTAGAAACGCCGCGCCGTAGCTTGATTTGTATTGTTTGGTACTTAATTTTTCTTGTAGATTTGTTTGTGTTACCGTTAGTTAATAGTCATGGAGATTTCATATGCAAACACACACATGCATGATAAATATATGTAAATAAATATACTACATATTTATGAATGTTTTTTAGTTTGTTTTAAACATATTTATAAGTATAGTGTTTATATCAATGACTAGCGGATTTCACAAACACTCAAATTTTACTTCTTTATAATATTAGTATAGATTTACATACATAGACGTATACCTACTCAATGACACGCACACAAGCCTACCGATAATGTTGCTGCTGTAACAAAACAAACACATTTGAATTAAAATATCCTCTAAAATATAGTTTCATTATTAGGAATATAAATAACGTAGGGTTAGTCAACGTAAGTAAGACCTAGGTAATGAACAAATGCTAAGCCGACAGATGCATGAAAGGTAAGGATTTATCCCGCGTAAGGTATTCATAGCAAATTTACTTTAAATATTTTTAATTGGATTGTGTCATTTATTAAAAACAATTGTTTCTATATAAATGTGTGTTGTTTAGAAATATATAAATTCCGAGAAAACAAATAAAACCAACATAAGAAGAATACTTCAGGACGCATATTTTAAAACAGCGCCATCTAGCGCCACGCTAAGGAGAACTTGTGTTATTGCAACTAGATTATTGTGGATAAATTTTAGGAGCCACTGAAAATTGAATTGAGGAATACCTCAAGGGTGGTCCGCCGATTATAAACCAATTTGAACGATTTTTTTTGAATAGGTATTATCATGAAGTCGGTTTTATTTAAAAAAAAAGTTAATTATTTAATTATCTATATACCAAATTTCAACTATATTGGTCCAGCCGCTATGGCGTGAAAGAATAACAAACATACATCACATCTATAACATTAGTAGTATCATTTAGTATTTTAAAAATCTATTACTAACTACATACATACCTACATTTTCACACATACGAAGGTACATACACACACACGTTTCAGACCGTAATTCATTAATTGTCAATGCGGTTCGTCGGTCGGTCGGTCGGTTTTATTCTTCAACAAATCCCTCTATACATTTTTATTAGCTACCTTCCTGAATGCGACGTGACATGGTTTTTTATTTGAAGGTCGTTTACAGACGTAGCTAAGCCGGTGGTAAATGTTTTGTTATACAATGACGATTCAAAAGTGTTACTTTATGTAGTTTAGTTGAATAAAGATACTTTTGACTTTGAAACTAACCCAACATACTACGTTCTCTCAAAAGTTTCATTTTTATCACCGTAAAAACGTCCTCGGATTATAAAAAGTATTGGCTAAATTGGGCCAGGCGTTCTTAAGATATGCAAAATATTTTCCGATTTATTTTTATATTATAGATTATTTCGTTAATAAAAAACACAGAAGTGATAACAGCATTAACTTTTGAGCCATGTGATGTTATCAAATTATAGAATTAGCATTGTATTAAAGTTTTCTTTATTTAATAATCTATAATAATAAAATGAATAGCTAATAATGTTTTGTGACCGCATACCTTTATAACAGCTGAACCAACTAAGAGAGGATGGTGTTTAAGCAAAAAAATTGTAGGTGTTGTTTATTAGGTTTTGGGTAGGACAGGTACAGCTCGCAATGTCCTGTCAGACCAGATCAAACTGTTACACAATAGTTTCCAATACATAAAATAAAAAAAAACGCAGCGTTCAAACGCCTCGCGTGAGCGTCGCCTAGCCAGTGATTTGTTTCCGATTTCCGCACCCGCTCGATGTGTCCGCAGGTGGACTGTTACGCACTATTACACGCTCCATGTCACCGGCGCCTTATTTTACCCTCCTTTGAGCACATTACTCCTGTATTTAGTAGGTGTTGAATTTATCCGTTGAAAATAATAGAAAGTGGTATTTGATATAATTAAGATAGTAATTTATATACTGATGTCTTAAGTTTGTATGATAAAGTAAAGTTCAGTTACAACAATTGTTTAGCTTGAGAATGACTGTATCGGTTTTAATGATTTTTGTCTTATATTTTCTATAGATAACGGATAAGGAGATTCATCATATGGTAAGAGTTCATGTCCTCTCATAAACCGAAATTGCATCTCGAATGTGTCACTGGCCTTATAATAAATAAAAGGGAATAGTGGATGGGATTAATATAAAAGGAACGAATGATCGATACGCAACAAAATGAAATCATTGCGTTATACATAATTATATATTTGACGCCAGTTTTCTGTGGAAGGGTTGTACCACCCCTATTGTCTCAATATGCAATTGCAAGCCTTAATCTACTTATCTCCGTATAAAACTTCATCAAAATAAGTAAAGTGGTTCATGTATGACTACACTACTGTGAAGTTTGTGAAGCTTATTTAAATTTACGTTTGTGAGGCCTATTTAAATTAACGTTTGTGAAGCCTAATTAAATTTAAGTTAGTGAGGCCTATTTGAATTGACGTTTGTAAGGCCTATCTAAATTTACGTTTCTGAGCCCTATTTAAATTTGTTTGCGAGGCCTATTTAAATAACCGTTTGCGAAGCCTAATTACATTTAAGTTTGTGAGGCCTATTTAAATTTACGTATGTAAGGCCTACTTTTGTGAGGCCTATTTAAATTAACGCGTCTACTACGCGTATTATAAGCGCAGTAGAGGCGCGTTTCAAGATCGATTAATAAATGTACTTTGCTTCGTATATTCGGGCCTTCTTAAAATTCCATCTTCATAATAAATTCTTACCTTTGGTAGAACAGTCTTAAGTTATGTTAGTTTGTAAGATCGACTACGTAATTAATATATTCAATGGACTCATCACTATTCCGCGAAGTTTTATATGGACTGATTGAAAAGTTTTATCGTTGAAATGTTCGCGGGGAGTCTGGAATAAGTACACTCTGACTATTTCTATTTTACGAGGTTTTTGCAGTTATTTTAACAAGCATAAAATATCGTTGTAACCTTTGCCTTTATACATTTAATTTTACTTTTGAAAATACAACTCTATTACAATTTTTTCACTAATTAAACGAAAGGAACTTCGTTCCTTCCGGGTGTCCCCTTAAGTTTTATTACTATTTATTTATTTAATTAACAATTTTTTACAAGATAAAAAAAACATAAAACTTGATTGCAAACATGATACAATATAAGTAGCAGGCGACCTTATCACTCAGGAGTAATTTCTTCCAGGCAATCAATTAGAAAGGAATAAAAAAAAATAAACCTGATTTCTGCGCGAAGAGGTTCGATCCTCACACCAGAAAAATGTATTTGTGATTAACATTTGTATTTTTCGGAGTCCTAGATCTTGCTATGTATTGTATGTATGTATTTACAAAAGAAAAGTGTGTATGTGTAATTTGTTCGTTATCTAGTTACTATTACATAAGCCTGCTTATTGCGTGGGACTAGATGGCGCTGTGTATAAGTGTCCTGAAATATTTCTTATTTATATAGATAGGTACTATTTAGCTTCTTGCGAAGTTGGTTAAAAAAGAGCTGTTAAAATCGAATGCAATCAATGTTTCAGCAAACATTCACCTGTGTTGTATGCGAACAACCGCAATCAATCGAAACAAAAAAACGATGAACCATTCTCGTTTTGTGCCGGCATTATGGCTCGGGTGTTTTGCCTTTTGCCGCTCTTCCAATTGGCCATGTTTGTTAGTTTGTACAGTCTTTTTGTTTAACTGTATGGATTTTAGTTCTAGGCATTTTTGAGTAAATTATATAGACTTAGAAAGAGGAAAGAGTGTACCTTATCTTAGTAGAGTTATCTTCAATTATTAAGTAAATAAGACACATATCGTCCTAGATTTCCTTTCTTTCTTTCTTTTATAATGTATTTATTCATAAAGTTTTATTCGAAATATTTCATTTGCTTTATTTAAATATTTACGTCAGCCAACAAGAAAATTAGCGGTGAAAGTAAAGACATTTATATTGTTAACAAAAAAATCATCAAAAACTTAGCTGTGAAAATGTTACACATGAAAAAACATTTGGAAAAAAAGCGTTCTAGATCGTTCGAGAACTTTCCAGAATTAAGGTAAGTTCTGCAAAAGTATTTGGACGAATGCAGCAAAAGTTTTAGGCAATAAAGCTTATCGTGAACGGCTCACCGAGCGCCGGCTAATGAAAACTAGGAACTTAGACCTATCTACAAGCTAGGATTCAATTTGAGCTGAGACCTAGGTGCGTCTGGAATGATATATTGGTATGAATTGAATCGTTTGGCCGAAGAAGTAAGTTTTGTTGGAACTTTCAATGTTTTTTAGTTTAAATGTTTTATCGTTGTAGCGACTTTGTTTGACGACTACACACTTTGGGTGTAGTAAAATAACTTCTTGATATGATAGTTTAGTCTTTATATGTTAACTAGCTGTTGCCCCCGACTCCATCCACGTTAACGTTAAAAAAAATTATTCCCCTGGAAACTGGATAAAAATATCCTATGTCCTTCTCCAGGTTCTAAACTACATCCCCACCAATTTTCAGCCAAATCAGTTGAGCCGTTATCGAGTTATAAATGGTGTAACTAACACGACTTTCTTTTATATATATAGATATGTATATGTATGTCCTTGATATTATCTTTACTTGATATATGAGAGCACGCGCGATCGTCTTGTCTGACCGATTGAAGCGAACTGAATTTATAAAAGAAATGTAATTAAACGCGTCTTAAAAGCGCTGACAATAAAAATACTAGACAATAAGAATGATTTGATATTATTCTTTTAAATATTCTTAGGAAAGATATAATCGTTAGTCCTTACCTATTTATAGTAGGACAATTAGGCTAAGGAACTATGACGCAGTTATGATTTCATATAGACTATAGAATAAGCTGTCACCAACAAGTCAGTCAAAGTCGAAAATTACTTGTTCCGTAAGAATTAAAGCAGCACTTGGACATCTTACAGCAATCCATACTTAAAATTATAAATGGGAAAGTGTGTCTGTATGTATGTTTGTCTTTCAAAACGGCTGGACCGATTTAGTTGAAATTTGTTATGTAGGTCGGTGATACCCTGGATTAAAACATAGGATACTTGATATCCCGGTATTGCCCCGGGAACAGGAACTACGCGGGTAAAACCGCGGGGCACGGCTACTTATAAGTTATAATATAATATTAAGTACAATGTATATTTTTCTCTCATATAAATCAGACTTACCGATTCCACTTATTCAGGTATGGACATCACACATTGGCCAAGAAATAAATCTCGTTCAAATATAAAAGCTTAGAGATGATTTAGTGAGGTAAACCTGTTATCGACCAGACGTGCTTCTAGGCGTTGGGTTCAACTTGCTGTACGGGTCTTAATAATGTTTGAATATACAACGTGTAACAGAAGTGTGTGGTCATATTTTTGCGTGACGTTCAGATGTTAAGACATGTTATGACAAGTTTCTTGCCGGTTCTTCTCTGTAGAAACTGCCTTCCGAACCGGTGGTAAATGTTTTGTAATACTATGACGATTCAAAAGTGTTACTGTATGTAGCCTAATTGAATAAAGATACTTTTGACTTTGACTTTGATGCTCATAGATAGTCTATATAGAAGTCAACGCATTAAAATAAACAGATTTGAAAAATCAATAATGTGAAAATAAAAACAAAGTTTTGCATCACTACAGAGTCAAAGGACCATACTTGACTTACCTCCTCTAAACTGTCATTGGAGTTAACACACGTAACAGCTGATAGCTCTAAAGTGATGTCGTAGTGTCGATAAATTTAAAAATCATTATGCTGGTCAATAGAAATAAAATATCAATATCTTGAATATAAATAGTTCAAATGAAATGAATTTTTAATACATTAATTTAAAATTAGGTATTCTTTGCGATCCTTAAATATGACCACGCATTTCTGTTACACGTTGTATGGTTAGTTGGTAGAACGTTATGGTCAAAATGAGGTATTACGTTGAAGTCATAGAAAACTGACGACAAGTAATGTTATTATTTTAGAGATGTTAATAATATTCACTGTAACCACAGATCGGATTTTTTTTGTTATATGAAGTGGTGAGACGAGCTGAACGCCCTCCTGATGGTAAGAGAAACGCCAGCCCATAACCAATGTAGTGCTACCCAGAACTTTGCTCCGGACTATATTGTCAATATACAATGTACAATAATTTTTTTTTTATAATATAAAGAGGGGAGACGAGCTGGACGCACTCCTGATGGTAAGAGCAACGCAAGCCGACGCCGCCAATGTAGTTTTTGTTAGTAATTGTTTGACAAATAGCGGCCTTATCACTTAGTGGTTTATTCAGTTTTGTTCGGTAAGTAGTTGTGATGGTAACTATTTCTTCCCTCCTTTTCTTGCTTTATTTCTTTCCTTTGTCAATTTTTTTTAAATCCTCCCGATTCTTCATAGGTGGTAGCTTACTATCAGGCAAATAAAGACATATATTTTGACTTTGACTTTGACTTTGAAGTCGCGATATATTATACATTCGAAATATACGGGAGTGATATAAAAAATATAAAAAAAATTCAAAAATTTTAAAAAACATTTTTTTTTCTTAATAAATTGTTAATAAAATATAGTGTTGTCATTTAACAATATTTTTAAATAGCTTTCTTTTCACGTGTTTTTATTCGTTGTAAAATCATAAAAGAAAATAGCAAGTGAAAGGCGATGTTTGCACAAACTTAAGTTGTAGTGTCCACTGCACTTAGGACTGTTTGTCTGTTTGTCCACCTAAGCGCTGTAACAGATTGTATTACGCGTCTTCAAATTTTATAAGTATTTCCACATTTTTCCTTACATATTTACTATATATATATATATATTATAAATGGAAAAAAAATTAAAGTTTGTTTTGGTATCCGTTGTTGTTTTACAAAAAGTATGTATAGAATAGATTTGGTTGAAAGTCTAGACAAATCATACTTATATAATATAGCTGAAGAGTTTGTTTGTTTGTTTGAACGCGCTCATATCAGGACTCCTGGTTCGAATTGAAATTTTTTTTTATTGAATAGACCATTTATCGAGGAAGGCTTTAGGCTACATAACATCACGCTGCGACTAGTAGGAGCGAAGAAATTATTAAAAAAGAAATCGACGGGGACGAAGTCGCGTGCAACAGCTAGTATATTGAATATAAATAGGTCATTTGTATAATTACTAAATCGCCTGGTTCACGCTGTAAATCTTTTATACAAACATACACATGAACATATAAATCATCATAAACATAATTTATACTAATATTATGAAGAAGTAAGTTTGTGTGTTTCTTAAATTGTAAGGGGTAATCTCGGAATCTAGTGAACAGATTGAAAAAACTCTTTCACCAGTAGATAGCCACATTATTGCTGAGTGTTATAGGATATATAAAAAAAGGCAAAAACTAAAAAAGGATTATTAACATTTTGCTTAACGAGCTATTATAGTATAGTCTAATTAGGTAATTATTAATTAATAAATCTTATTTAAGTAATATTAAAACATTGAGGTTGTAATTTAGAACGTGTTCTAACTTTTGCAACCGACTGTACACGCATTAATACCCGATTATAAAAGTTGGAAAACAATCGCGGAGTTTTATTGAGGGCTATAAAAGGGGATTAGACATTCAATAACTCGAACCAAGTTGAACACCTGAACTTAATTTACTGGTAACCCTCGTTCATTGAGCGTTATTACCTTGCAAAATTTTAATTGTAC
>JADANM010002527.1:901167-918989 GCA_026213755.1 Eurema hecabe
ATTGTGTCTGTGGCAAATGTCATGATTTGAATGTTTTGTCTCGCTCACTCGCTTGTCACCGCGGTGTTTGAAGAAAAAGCGGGAACTTCACTCTTAAATTCTTTGTATTCTATCTATACTAATATATAAAGCTGAAGAGTTTGTTTGTTTGAACGCGCTAATTTCAGAAACTACTGGTTCGACTTGAAAAATTATCAATTTATCGAGGAAGGCTTTAGGCTACATAACATCACGCTGCGACTAATAGAAGCGAAGATATAATGGAAAATATGGAAAAAACGGGGAAAATTATTCATCTTTGAGAGCTTCCTTTTCGTGCGCTGCGAAAACAGTTCAATATACCAAAAAATATGAATGAAAGGATTATTCCTCTTTAAATGATGTAAAAAAAAGTCCGCGACGGTATATGTCTATCTTCTAAGATTGACTCACTATAACATAATAATAGAAATAGATCCGACGGGGACGATGTCGCGAGCAACAGCTAGTATATAATATTAGTAGGATTTAAGTGTGGTAAAACATTTGACATTATGATAAATGTGTTAAATAAATGTAATAATTAAAGTTTGGTTGTTATTATTATAACTATTGAAAGCGACTATGTTTCATACTACGTAGTGTAATTTAATATATCTGTAAATTAAAGACTTATTTTACAGAAAGTGTAAACAATAAGATGTCCTCAGTCATTAATCGTGACAAAAAAAGCGCGAACGGCGTTCAATATTGATGGCGATTGCTTCAACCTTTCAGTTAGCTAAACTGTTTGAAAGCAATACATTTCGAACGGAGCATTGACAATTTGTTTTGTAGCTCTTGACGATATTATTAAATTAGTTTTATACTAACGTTTTATCCGAATTTATGCATGAATTATACATATAAATGGCTAGATATTAAATGTTTTTATTGTATTAGGGAATTTTTTGACAATTAACTTATGTTTTAATGTAATTTCTATCATGTAGTAAATCGAGGACATAATAACGTATTTCCTATAAAATATAGTTTTTGCATGCTGCATGAAATACGGCTCAACATGTACTATCCAAAATGTAAATAACAACTCAATACTCATGTTTATATGCAAATAAATGATTTATTATTATTATAAACCTTCCTTTTGAATCGCTCTATTTGATAAAATACATATATACGGTCGAGTTGAGATACCTCCTTTTTTGAAGTCGGTTTACAAACAAAATCAGTTGCGTTTTAAAGATTTAAGCATACATATAGACAGATAGAACAAAGCGACTTTGTTAAATATTATGTTATAATTAATAATGGAAGTTCGTAAGATTTAATAACTTTTAGAATTTATTAGTTATAGCACGCGTCATTTATGTCTAGCGCTATAGCTACGCATCATTAGAATCGCGCTCGTAATTGACGTATTGGTGCGAGAAAGACATCACGACTGGGGAACCAATCAACGCTCGCGCACCCGATCATCACGCGCCCCGCGCGCCGCGCCGCTACCTCGATACCTTATTTTTGGCTTCTGCGCAGGTTTCGTTCAGCGCTAAAGATTCGTTACGCGACCTATACATAGATTTTTTTATGTGGTTACAGGCGAGTTGGAGTTTCGGACCAATTTCAGCCTTGAACAGACGCAAAGTTTCGAAGATGCGTTGGCGGTCTTTAAACATAGATAAGAAGAAGGTACAAACGACGTGTTCGCGTGGTGTGTATGGTGGTTAAAGGCCGGCAACATATTCGTGAGTTCGTTAAATACATCTTGCAATTTGTTTAAAGATATCTTTTTTAATTTTATTGTGTTAAGGCTTTTGTAAGGTAATTATGAAAGAAATTATTGCATAACAGTATTAAAGTACATTTACTGAATCTGAGATTGGAAGTGCTGATTAACTTTTGTAGTTGAGTATACACTTAATACAATAACATTAATAGATTTTGATAAAATTAATCATCGATCAAAGAACGAAAGATAGTTCTGTCTGGTATAAGTCTGACATAACCCACATCCTTTCCTCAATTTCACAACTAAATAAAAAAACATTTTAAAACATAAATTTGCATTGTCCTATAGACTGGTCTCAAATCTATATGGAGCTGTAAACACCGCCCCGTCATTTGTCTGCCACCTTCGAGCTATTCTGGACCATTACTCTTTTTAAAAACCTTTAGACATTCCCTCCGTTTTTCAATCGCCGCCCGTCCAAAGATATCCCGATAAATGCTTCTGTTTTCGCAACGGGATTTGTATAGAGCTGCTAAAACTATTTTTAATAAAAATTTTATTAAGGGAATAATTAAAATTAAAAGTCAGTCACTTTCAAACGTATATAATTATATTATAAAGCTGAAGAGTTCGTTTGTTTGTTAGAATGATCTAATCTCAGTACCTACTGATCGAAATGAAGAATTATTGTTGTATTACACATTTATGGAGTTAGGCTTTAGGCTATAATAAAGGACTGCCTATTTGTGGGTTGGTTGGAAACGGTTAACGTTAACAAAAAAAAAACTATATGTATAAAAGAATCCTCTTTAAATAATGTAAAAAAATGTCCGTAACAGTATATATGTGTATCCATTAAGTTTTTAAAACACTAAATCCACTAAAATCTTTTTTCCGTTAATTAAATTTGGTCGAACAAAAGGTCGTTTAAAAAGTTAAATGTCATAATAAAGAAGAAAGTACATGATAGAATTCGTAATTGGTAGAATTTTTTCAGACAAGATACCGTTACTGTGTATAGCACTTATATTTATTTACTGGCCGTTGCCCGCGACTTCGTCCCCGTCGATTTCTTTTTCCATTATTTCTTCGCTCCTATTAATCGCAGCGTAATGTTATGTAGCCTAAAGCCTTTCTCAATAAATTGTCTATTCAATAAAACAAATTTTTTTTAATTCGAAGCAGTAGTTCCTGAGATAAGCGCGTTCAAACAAACAAACAAACTCTTAAGATTTATATATTAGTATAGATTTACCTTTTATGAGATCGTCAGTTGATCTAACTGACTATACGTACAAAGAAATAGGCCGCTATGTTCACATTATGTCTAAGAGTAACAGCTCTATATAAATATTTTCGGTATTCGCAAAATGTTGAGCCGTTTGGACAGGTGAATGAATGCGCCCCTTTCATGAACTATCCGTCAAGCGAGAGGATTAAAATAAATACTTACGTTGCTTCACTTACTGCGACGGAGCTTTAGATTGATTGTTCGCGTAATCAATTTGTAATGTTACGTAATTGATTACGATTCATTAGGATATTTTGATAGAACAGTAGAATATGGATTTAATATATAACTTTGTAAAGTTAGAATAGTTTTATTTTTGTATACTTGGAATATTTTTTAACGCTCGTGGGACGGTGACCTTTTTCATGTATAAATATTATAATAGTCGAGTTTTTTTTATATTTACAATTGTATGTTCTTATTTTAAAAAGAGCGACTATCAGAGTTTCTTGCCGGTTCTTCTCTGTAGAAACTGCCTTCCGAACCGGTGGTAAATGTTTTGTTACCATGACGATTCAAAAGTGTTACTTTATGTAGCCTAATTGAATAAAGATGCTTTTGACTTTATTTATATCGTAATATTTTATTTACATGTGTTGTGTGTGTGTATTTTAGTATGGTTTAAAAAAATGAGAAAATAATGATATTTTCTACAATTAACAATTCAACTCAAACTATTTCTGTTACATTCTAACAAAAATGTTTGCGTAATCTATACTAATATTAAAAAGAAGTAAAGTTTGTGTGTTTGTTAAATTGTAAGGGGTAATCTCGGAATCTACTGAACCGATTTAAAAAATCCTTTCACCAATAACAAGCCACATTATTGCTGAGTGTCATAGGCTATATAAAATAGAAACAATGAGATGAATAAAATAAATAAATAAATATTTTCAGGACATTTATACACAGCGCCATCTAGTTTCAAGCTAAGCAGAAAGCTTGTGTTATGGCAACTAGATAACGGAATAAATTACATATACCTACTTTTCTTTTGTAAATACATACATACAATACATAGACCCCAGAAAAATACAAATGTAAATTACAAATATATTTTTCCGGTGTGGGGATCGAACCCACGACCCTTCGCGCAGAAAGCAGTTGTGCTACCACTGCGCCAAGCGGTCGTCAAGAACCATTAAATTTATAAATATTTATTTATTTAACTGCTACTAGAAATCTACTAATTTTAATAACACGATAATGTGTACAGATTAAGATATCAAAGGTTTAATATTTTCAGTGGAAAGCGGAGTGCGTGCCAAGAAAACTGAACAACCAAGTCTGCGGTGAATTAAACAATTTCATCTGAGGTGAACTTTGCTATGTCACTTTAAGTTTGGGTTCAATGTTTTGAAATACCTGTTGCTTTTACAATTTATAAGTTAATACAATTCACAATATAAATAACTAGCTGTTGCTCGCGACTTCGTCGCCGTTGATTTGTTTTTCAATTATTTCTTCGCTCCTATTAGTCGCAGCGTGATGTTATGTAGCTTAAAGCCTTCCTCGATAAATTGTCTATTCAATAAAAAAAATAATTTTTCAATTCGAACCAGTAGTTCCTGAGATTAGCGCGTTCAAACAAACAAACAAACTCTCCAGCTTTATATATTAGTATAGATTGAGTTTTCGCATAGAAAAAAAATTGTGTATCTTTCCGCAGTAAAACGTTACCTTAGTAATTGTGATTGTAATTGTAATTTTATTTAAATCGCTCCAGCTGTTTAATAGTGAATAAGTAATAAACATACACACTCACAAACTTTCACCTTTACAATATTAAGTGAAGTTTACTTTATTGTCTGTTCGTCCTGTTAGGTTGAATGTTTTGAATATAATTGTCTCTTTTACAATTCATAATTTTTATGCATAATATAAACCTTTCTCTTGAAACATATCTCTATCTATAAAAAGAAAACCGCATCAGAATCGGTTGCTCAGTTTTAAAGATTTAACCATATATAGCAGAACTCAGTATTCACACATTGGATACTATTATTTGGTCATTGCCGCGATACTAAAACTAATAACGAAAAATAAAACTAAAAATAATATTAGTATAGATAAACGTGTTGTTTATCTATCCTAATATTATAAAGAAAAAAAGTTTGTGTGTTTGTTAAATTATAAGGGGTAATCTCGGGGTCAACTGAACCGATTTTAAAAATTCTTTCACCAATAGAAAGCCACATTATTGCTGAGTGTCATAGGTTATATAAAAAAAGAATTGTTAACATTATGCTCAACGAAGTGGGCACGGGTCCGCTAGTTCATTATAAACGTATTAAAAACATATTTAGAAGCATAGAAAACTATTTCCAATAATCAAACATTGGCCGAGGTAAACCAATCTCGCAGCCAACAAATTGGGTGATCAATTTATACTGAAGCCATGTACCGCAGTGAATATTGATTCAGAATAGTTTCACTAACCGCCAATAAAAGTTTTTCGATTACCACCTGATCTAACGGGCGCCTCCGCTGGCAATTTATATTGTTGCTTTATTAGTATGCTTCACACATTGTTGATGGTCAATTTTGTTGGCTTTAGATTGGTTTATTGGTGGTTAAAAATGAGATGAGAGGGAAAATGTTTACCTCCTTTTTTAGTGCATTTTAAAAGTGTATAAATATTTAAATGTATCGATTCTTACTTCTTTAAGTACCAATAGAGCTGTTATTAAATAAAAATTGTTCTACTTGTTGTCAAAAGTTGGGTTACTTGTTTAACTGTACTTTGCCTCAATACGATTTAATTTTGATTGGACTTTCTTTTTAATTGTAATTGTTTGTTGTTATTTAATGCTGGGCTAATGAGTCTTAACATCTATTGACTCAAAGTGGGGAGCGTCAATGTAGTGCACCCCTGCCCGGAGCAAAGTTGTGGGTAGCACTACATTGGTTATGGGCTGGTGTTTCTCTTACCATCAGGAGAACGTCCAGCTCGTCTCACCACTTCATAGATTAAAAAAAAAATTGTGTTTTCAATTGTAATTTACAAATTTTACTGTACTTGATTTAACTTGTAATGTCAATTTAAAATGGTATTTTTTGCACGATGCGCCTTTCTTAAATATGTTGTGCACTATTATTATTAATTAAGTGTAATTGTATTTAAAAACTTGAGATTGGTCAAATAAATAAAAAAAATAAAAAACAAACATTACCTATCACAAGTCACCTAGGATTGAACTCGACGACGGTCAAGTAAGACATATGACATCTTTCCCAGTCAAATAAGGTATTTGAAAACCATATTTCACACGTGTCGGCTAACTGAGACATAAAAGATGGCTGACGACTGTAGAGTGTAGACCGTCCCTTGTCGATTCGCTGACACGGATAAAATTTCACATATGCTGTGTAGCGACCGCTTCTAATGCGAGCTGAATCGCGCTTATGACATGTTGAGAGTTAGGGTATATAAAGGTATATCTTGTCGATATTAAACCATATAGTCACTTAAGATTAAATTAAGGTAAGAACCTCGGACTTCGAGATACCCGATAACCGATTTTTGGGATCTTCGACCATGAAATTTACTTTGTCGCTTACATCCTTCCATGTGTAGGTTTTGAGACAACTGTTAGGATATCAATATGCAAGTATTTACAGACTTACAGCTGAGTATCTCAATTCCGAGGTGAAGCTACTATAATGACTGGACTAATTGGGGAAACGGTCAGTACTCAGTAGATCAGTTGGAAGAGGAATTTCTTCAAGATCACGCTTTTGAGATATAAAAAAAACTAAAATGTAGATTAGGAGCCTTTATATATATATAAAGGACTTACGCGTTGAAAAATCACATGTGCAACTAAAGAGAAAATAAATAGTAATTACGTGATTATAAAAATTCAATAAAAAAAAAACAACCTAGCAACAACCATTTAAATAATAAAAATATTTAATATTTTAAATCAATGGATTGACTTTACTATCTATTTAAATTAAACACGTTTCTTGAATCCAATATTGTAGTGTTTAATATTTATATAATACATATTATAATAATGACACCATGTTTGTATAAAAACTATTTAGTAACAGATTATGTTAACGGAGCCAGTCTTCCACAACTCAGGGAAACCTTCTGTGGAAGCTGCGTGCTGTTTCTCAATAAATGTATTTTTATTATTTTTTATCATATCATAGTAAATCCTAAAGCAGAAGTTCTATCCTTTAAAACCTTGTAACTATCCAAAAACAATCCCAAAACAACACATGCAATTTTAAGAGGAAAGTTACAATTTGAGGGTAGTCTCACGCGACCTCACGGTTCATTGAATCCTTTCTATATAGCCTTCACCTTCACAGAAGGACAAATTTATTACTATCTAGTTCGCGGTTGACTTCCCCGCATCTGCTAGCCAGGTATGATTTAGGGTACCTAGGGTAGGGTAACCAAGGGATCTAGTTTAGTAAGATCGCATTCAAAATAGATTAATTTTTAACAAAAAGTATGTAATAAGAAGTATGGTATCTGTAGTAGGACAGCTTTAATATGTGTCATTGAACTTTGTCTAAATCAATTTCAATAATTATTGTAATTCCCAGTATAAATATTTTTATACAATTATGAATACATATTTCCGATGTTCGGATCGACCACATAATCCTGTACTCCGTGGTTGTCAAGTATCGGGGAAAGTATATTATCCGACAATGTACAAAAGTAAGGGTGACCCTACGTAGGCCAAGACTTTGATACTAAATTAAAGTTAGCAGTCGTAAATTGGAAGGCTCATATTTTTAATCTTTGTGATTGGCCGGCGAACCGCTGAAGTCCTATTATACGATGAAATTTACGACACCTAGTCTTAAAGTTTCTAGAAAATTCTGATTACTCTGTCGCATTAGACGATGAGTCTTCCTTTCTTCCTGATTTCATAGTTTCCAACTATTACTTATGTATCAAGTTATATCTGGGATAGTTATATGTCGAGGAGATTTAACTATTTCCAAAGGATACTAGTATGTATACATGTATGTAATTACAATTGAGTTTTTTTTATAAGTAACTTATCAGTTATCTAGTTGCCATAAAACAAGCTCTGGTTACTGCAATGTGGTCTAGATAGCGCTGTTTTTAACTTACTGAAGTATTTTTATTTTATTTTTTGACGCGAAACGTCTTTAAAATCGCGCCAAAACATACGAGTACCAGGTTTAAAAAGTAGACCGTAACGAAAAGGTCTATATCATCGTAGCTTAATAATTAAAAATTATTAGTCTCGGAAACAAAAATGTGGTGTGAATATTTCACTTATATAGTCAGCTCGCTGTTAAAACAGCGTCAATCTTGTTTTCATTTGAATCTTTTACTTTAAAAGCGATTCGCTAACATAGACGTTTTACGTTAAAACCAACGGCCGTGTTCCCCGGCACAGCCCCACCAGATTTTTTTACTCCAAATAGTAATAAAGTTTCACATGTGTTAAAAACAAAAGTAAACAAACAAAATTATCATAAAGAATCAAGGTGGATGTCACGCGAAGAAGCCAGTACATTAATATAACAAGATCCACCTTACATCTTACGTCAGACCCACGCAGCCTCTGCAGGCATCACGTAAATATGGTCATACATCTCGCCAGATGAAAATGTGTCTGGACCACAGCTTCTGAGAGACTGTCATAACTCAGACTTACCTAGATCGATCAGATTCGTTATTGCTGTAATATGCACTAACTTTTAGCACTACTATAACAGAATAAAAAGTAGCCTTCGCCTTAATCTAGGACCTAATTTTGTCGGCAAATAATTGTCGGTAATTTAAGTCGGCAAGAAACCGCTGATAAGGCTGCAAATTTGTCAGAACCGACTGTGTATATATTATTAAAGTTTTTTCTTAGTAAACAATTTCTAAATTACTATAAACAATTGAATATATTTTTTTTTAATATCGAATTCTTGCAAAAACTACATGTATTATATATTTTTAATTAAATTGTAAATTTAGATTTAATACTTTTCAGTAAAACATGTGATAGTAAATCCTTTAAAACCTTTTTATTGACCTTCGTTCAAATCATACAATATATTTTATTAATATCGTCGTAAATATAGCTATTAGGGACAAGGTGAGCGATGTAATTATCAATGATTTAATTGTCTCCCATCTTAAAAACACAGCTGTTTTAAAGTTAAATGGTTACCAACAAAAAACTTTATTACAATCGTTATCTATATAAGACCCCTTTAAGTTCATATAATATAAAACATAAAAAATTGATATCTCATTCATTAAAATCGGTCCACATTTTAGGCTCTATACATCGTATTACGTAGAAACAAACAAACATTCATAAACGTAACAGTAAAAACATAACCCTTCCTTTTGGCTTAGCCGTTGTCGGGTCGAAAGGATCCTCAATCAAAACACCGCAGTTAACAGTACTCCCTATTTTCCCAATAAAACGGTGGCATCGGGAATCAGTGGTAATAGCACTATCATTAACAGACAGACGACTAACCCGTCGCGGAGTCAATACCACAATATTTACGAGTTCAGGGGACTTATTGACCCTAGTGCGGGGTTTATTGAGAGTCGATAGTTCTATTAATATAAAAAACCTTGAAAGTTTTTTGATATAATTTTTTTTGTGATAATGCTTTGTGATATTTTCAATATTATATAAGACACAATAAATAAAATCATTTTCTCTTATAATGATAAAAAAAATAGTTTTAAACATTTTTAGCAATAAAAGCTTACGTAAAACATTGTTCACGAGAAAGTTGAAGATAATTTAAATTATACATTATATACGTCTACGTAACGCTAACGTTTTTCAGTTTTTGATGTATAGGCTATATTATTAATATTAAAAATCCTTTCAGTAGTTATTGCTTTATCGGCACAAACACGTACACACAGACTTAAAAAGCATATAATATGAAAAGAAGCCTGTCATAGGGAAACTGATTGTTTTATTTTATTTTATTTTAAAGGTCTATCGACACAACACAACCCTAAAAGCAATGGCTGTGAGATTTATGCGTTTAGACAAGTGGCCTGGGTCAGGTGCGTAGATTTATCGCCTTCGTGGGGTCGTCGAGACCCGCCGCCGGCACTCACAGGTTACACCATTGTAAGACTCTTTTTATTCTCTTTTGAATCTATTATACAGTTTTAAAACAGTCGTATGGATAAAAAAATACAAAAAAACAAAAAAAAAAAAAAAAAAAAAAAATAAATTAAAAAAAATGTATATATTTAAAAATGTAACTACATATTTATTGTATAGTATAGTTTTTAACAAATTTTTTGTGGAACTGGAAATAAACGGCTATATTATTATTATGGATAGAACAGGAGCAAAGGAATGTTTAATTATTAGGTCTAAAGTGCAAAGTCAAATATAACATTCGACTCATCTACATATAGTAGGTAACACTTTTGTGTGTGTGTGTGTGTGTGTGTGAGTGTTTGTGTGTGTGTGTGTGCGTGTTATAATAATAATGTCTGAAAGTTAATCTTTAAGCGTTTTTTTTAAATAATACTTACTTAATATATTCGGTCCCTGCAGTGCTGACAATGAACTCAGGTGTTTGTAAGTTTGTCACGTACACCGATAATTAGATGGCTCTTATTATGCCTAGACTAATACGGTTACCTAAGCATTCTTATGCTCGAAATAAAAAATATATTTTTATATTCTTGGGAAACTTTTTTAACGATGCTTTATTTTCGCGAAATTTGTAGTTAGGCCTATTCACTTTGGAACCTTCGATATTATATCATAGTATCATGTCTTATTCCAAAACATATGTTTAAAATAATAATAAAGTTTGTTAGTATTTTTATTAAAAAAAAACATTCTTAATTTGTATTCGTTAATTATCAAAGTAACGATTAGTACTTATAACGGTGCTGCTTGTCAAATTTCAGAATTCTAAGTCATCTGGATGGAGGTACTATTTTTGATTTCGAAAATTTAATTGCCTCAATTCGAGCGAATCCGCGAATAAAAGCTAGTCAAACATAAAAAAAACATATTATTTACGTTTATTATACCTTTGCGAAGCCAGGGCGCACTGCTTGTATAATATATTTTGTATTGAGTAGTGAAATTCAGGTGTTGGTAAGTCGCTCACGTCTCCCGATAATTAGATCGACTCGTTATGGCCAGACTAATATTGTTACCGTCTTCGCTGTTACATGTACCTTCATTTATTTGTCTTTACCTCTGACTTTTTTTTTTTTATGCAATATGGGCTTGCGCTTGACCACGGGTCACCTGGTGGTAAGCGACGTCGTGGTCTACGATGGAGCGCGCTTGCCCAGAAACCTGTTCACCCGACACTTGAACACCTCCGGATTGTATCCATCGGGGACTCGCGGCTTTGTCTTAAAAACTAATAAACTATAAGTAATAAATACATTTGTAGCGACTGCTACTGATACACCAAGTTAATCGCGCTTTATACATTTGTTCGAGACTAAGCATTCTATATTTATTCTTCTTGACGTCGAACCATGGGGGGTTTACGGCCAGGTAGTGGTTCGACTGGTGAAGGACTTCTTTGGTTCAGAAGAGGGTTACATCCTCCTTCTTTTTCAAATTATAAGTAATATATAATCAAAGATACACTAATTGTGATATTTGCGCAAATGTAGCGTTTACAGGTCTAGGGAACGATATATTTTCTTTATTAAAGAAGTGTATAGGTATAGTACGCACCACGAATCTTTAGCGCTGAACGAAACCTGTGCAGAAGTCAAAAATATGCGTAAAGGCGTGTGATCGTCGGTTGCGCGAGCGTTGATTGGTTCCCCAGTCATGCTGTCTTTCTCGCACCAATACGTCAATTACGAGCGCGATTCTACCGATGCGCAGCTATTCTCGTCCAGCGCTGAACATAAATAACGCGTACTATACTATGTTAAATATAGCTATACACATATACATCTTAGTATAATGGTAAGTAAGTAGAAATATTATTATTAAAAAGTAAGATAAACACAAACAAAGTCACCGTTAATTCTCGTGTTCTCGTGTCACGCACCTGACGCTACGCGACGTGCCGTGACGTGACGTGCCGTGACGTGACGAAAAATAAAAATTACAACGTAACTCAATTGCGGGGGAGTAATTTATTTGACGCGAGTAACCGCGCGGAAAAGAGGCTGATAGGTGTTGTAAGATGAATTTTTAAAGTTATTCTCTTAAAAGGTATTTGCTTTTGAATTTTTTACGGAAGCTAAGGGGTTTTACGTGACGTTACTGGATAATTTTTAGTGATTATACTCAAGAGATTTTGTTTTTAAAATTTGTTGTAAAGAGGTAGTAAGCATAGTCATAAAATAAAGTTATATCATTCATAATCATCTTATCATTCATATGTTGAAAACAGCCTTACAGATACTCATAATCTATGCCTTGTGAGATTAGTCCCTCGTTTTGGCAGATATAATTTAAGATCGTCTTTTACGTAAAAAAACTAATTTACTAACAAAATGAGTACAAATTTGAACTGCGAATTTCAGTTAATATTATTGAGGTATTTAGTTACTAATGTAATTAAAAAACACAATTAAAAAAATCAACTACCAATCTTTTTCAATGCAAAAACAAACGCTTTCTCTATTTAAAAAACGAACGATCTAAATTTCTAACCGCCACAACACGTATTCAAATTTCCTTTGCACGTGAACGCAAACTGTCATGGCGTCACGGCGTCATGGCGTCACGGCGTCATGACGTCACGGCGTGTCACGTGATACGTCAGCGGGTCACGTGCGTCAGGTGGCGTTTCAATTTTTAACCCGACATTTAAATTAAATTCCCGGTGCTCGGGCGTTTAATTTAGCCAATTTTGGGAAACGCTTATCTGTTACTTGTGGCGGTTGGTCGTATAAATGCTGTGTTGGCTTGTATGAATAAGTTAAAAGAGCAATTAGTTTAAATTATGGGGTAAAAGTTTTGAATATATTCGTGTTGATTTAAAGAGAGAGGGTACTTATAAGCAAAAGACTGGTCACTCATTACCGATTTTATATGGGTGGCGATGACCACTTCGCATCAGATGGCTTGTCTACTTTTGTGCTATAATACTTTTTTTAGGATGGAAGAAGATATCGGTGAAGGTGACCCTTTTCGTGTATAAAAATTGTTTTGTATATTAGTAATAATACATGTCATTTTTTATTTTAAAAGAGGAACTATCAGAGTTTCTTGTTGGTTCCTCTGTAGAAACTGCCTTCCGAACCGTTGGTAATTTTTTTGTTTTGTAATGCGATGACGATTCAAAAGTGTTATATATGTAGCCTTTTTTTTTTTTGACGGGGGGAAATCCACTTACGGATACCGCGTCCTCCCGGGGGGAAAAGGAGGCGGTTATGTCGGACTCGCCAGAAGGGCCCTACCGACTAAAACCCACCAGTGTTCCGTCGCGCACCCTTCGGGGGCGGACTTGCTGAGGACGCACGTAGCAATCTTCCGCAAGCCCGTTATATATGTAGCCTAGTGCAACTAGGACTAGAATAACTAGACTTTGAATTTATGTTTAAACATTGTTCTTCTAATTTCACAAAAACATTCCACTCCGTTGCAGTGGGGTAAAAATATTAGAATAACTATATTTTTCAGTATTTTTCATATGATAGTTACTTAAAAATATATTAAGATCCTCTTTTTATGAAAGTATATGTTCCCAATTAAGCTAAAGACTTATACATAAGTTCTTACGTCAGTTGTTTTGCAAAAACACAAACAACAATAGGCCTCAATATTAGAAGTTACTTCATGAATCAGCTGTTCCGTTTTATTTATATGTCTTGTTTGCTCTTTTATGTTAATAACGTTAAAATATATTTTCTTTATTATAAATAGTTACGCAAATTTGTTTTTAAATAAATAAGCTTTCATGTGATAATTAGGTAATAAAAATAAGGATAATATTTTTCAATTGTATTGTATGTGAAAGTAAACAAAAGGGTCATTCAATGTTTGCCCATTTTTGATCGCGAATGTGTCGGAAAAATATGCAATTATGACGCATACGGCATAAAGGAGTATTTAATTGAAGGATTTAGACATAACTGTTACAAGAATAGCAAAGGAATCTCTGACGAGGTTATGTAATATGATAATTTCAGTGTGTGTGTGTCTGTGTTCTCGCGAGTAAGTAATCGTTTTAACAAACGATCTGTGTAAGTAGACAAATTTGTCTACTTTGAAATGGCTTCAATTTGCATGCAAATATAACTATACATAAAACACAAATCTAATTTATATCATCTATTTTTCTCTAACAATGAATTGGTAACTTAACTTAACAACTAAGTATACTTATTGAAACTTTACAAAACTTAAAATATAAATCTCCATTGCACTTAGAGACAATTTCGAGTTGTACTAAATAAAAGCCTGTATTGCTCTCTTAACCTTTAACGTTGTGAAATAAAATTTGGCGGAGGGTATAAATCTAAGTGTATCTAAGTTGTATGTACGTATGTATGTATGCAGGTTACTTTGGCACCGCTCCCAGGCTGTGATAGGTGCGCTGTAGGGAGGACATGTTGGCGGACTTCGCGATTTCTAATCTTCTATACTAATATATAAAGCTGAAGAGTTTGTTTGTTTGTTTGAACGCGCTAATCTCAGGATCTACTGGTTCCAATTGAAAAATCCTTTTTTTATTGAATTAACCATTTATCGAGGAAGGCTTTAGGCTATATAACCTCACGCTGCGACTAATAGGAGCGAAGATATAATGAAAAATATGGGAAAAACGGGGAAAATTATTCATCTTTGATCGCTTCCTTTGCGTGCGCTGCGAAAACAGTTCAAGATACAAAAATAATATGTATGAAAGAATTATTCCTCTTTAAATGATCTAAAAAAAGTCCGCGACAGTATATGTCTATCTTCTAAGATTGACTCACTATACCATAATAATAGAAATAGATCCGACGGGGACGAAGTTCCGAGCAACAGCTAGTAAAGAATATAAATGGTGATTAAAATATAATAATAATAATATTTATTCGTCTAAAAAATATATTACAGACATCTTAAGTAGAAAATATAATAATAACATGCTGCTATATAGAATGTGGTTCTGTAAAAGTTTGAGCTCTGCCTCTTAAACTAGGACAACCTGTATTTTAAGAGGCTGCAATCCAAAAATTGTCCAAGTCTAGTTAGAACACATATGTCATTATAACACATCATACGCATGTAACTGGGTAGGTAATTGGTGGGTCTTACTCTCAACTCTATGTAATATTGAATGCTAAGGGTATAGCTTTAAAATACTGAAGTAAACATCACCAGTAGGAACAGCGCAGCGTTAACAAGTAACAGGAACGTGTAGGAACAATCACATCTGATATTTTATATGCTTTTAGAATCATCATCAGAATCTTAAGCCATATACAGTCCCTTGAAGACGTAAAACGATTAAAAAATCATTTTTTTAAGAAATAAAACGTATAAAATATATGCGTATACGTGACAAAAAAGTTAGGAAAATACTGATGAAATGGTTGCATTTTTAGCCGATTGTGACTCTTTATCACTCGCTTGCACTTCAAGCCTTAAACGGAACGCGTCAAAGCGAGTTAACGCCGCGTAAGTCATGTTTTTTCGTCACTAAATGGTATTTTTGAGACGTTAATCGCTCCGCTCATGATGATATCACCTTCCTATTACACAACGCACTGTCTTGCAAGGCAAATAAAGAAATCTCACTAGGAAATTTATACTCTTGGATTATTGTCTCGTAAACTGCGCGACAAAAAATATGCTGCGAATAAATGTTTCGTTGCTTAATCATTTTCACTGTTTTGAATTTATTTTAAACTATCCGCGGATAATAATTTTAAATATTTTCGATAGTTTTTAAGTTCATATACAAGGTGTATTAATAAATAAATAATTATTACAAAATGGTAAGGGTAAAAGTATCTAAGATCATAAGTACGCGTTATTTATGTTTAGCGCTGGACGAGAATAGCTGCGCATCGGTAGAATCGCGCTCGTAATTGACGTTTTGGTGCGAGAAAGACAACACGACTGGGACAACCAATCAACGCTCACGCACCCGACGATCACGCGCCCCGCGCGCCCCGCCGCTAAAGATTCGTGACGCGTACTATACCTATTTTAAACTCTCATACATCTTTATATATCAATCCAGCCTATCACCTATCTACATTTGGTATGTAGATAGGTGATAGGCTGCATTTATTTCAACAAAAACGGTCCAGCTTTTATTGCGTGAAAGAATAACAAACATACATACATACATACATTCACATTTATAATATTAGTAGGATAGGATAGGATGAGTAGAATTTTAGTATAATTACAAACGAAAGTGTTTTTTAAACAGCAATATATCGTCCTTATCTCACCGGCGTGCAGCCAAATGTGATAACGACACGGTAACTATGGTTACCTAATGGCACTTAGCGTAATACTACAATTTTGCCTGCATTTATGTTCTTTCAATTCAAAAATTCCTTATATTAAAAACACAGGAGTTTGTAACAAATTTTATTGTTTGTTGTTTGTTCATGCGAGAATTAGTTAATGTATTACCACTTAATGACCTGCCAACAAAATATTGAATCATTTGAATTTAACACAACACATAGGCCTCTTAATAATCGGTCCGCTGTGAGTGAAGCCAAAACTGTATACATATAAGTGTACAAAGCAAGTTTTTATACTCGATGACACGCACACAAGCTCACCCATAATACTATTCAGCGAACCTTCTGCTCAGTCATCCATCTATGTAATGTTTTATACTAAGTAATAATTACATTTATAATGTTATTTATTACAATTATTTACTTCTAATTAACAAAACTTGTAAAAATAAATTACTTCTAACATAAGCTAAATGCAGCGCGTGCGATGCGAGTCGGGATTCGGGAAGCGACTGACTCGCCCCCTTGTGGCGTCGAGTGACCTCACCTCTATTACGCGCGCTTTCGAGTGTTTTATATTTATGTGGCGTTATACATTTAAATAACTTCATCACTTTATTCTATCTGTCCCTATGTTTGTTTAAATCCTTAAAAAATAGTCTTTTATAGAAACAAGCCTAACAGTCAAAGTATCACTCTAAGCCTAGACCCGTTATAACTCGATAATGCCTACAGAATCCATTAGGAGACTACGCATTAACCTTTATGATATAATTTGGCAAGTTACCCGCGTGTCCCGGCATTCAATGCCCCACAACAGGTATCTAGTTTTTGGGTAGCTTTGCCAAATGCTATATATCTATGGCATTGTGGTTTGGCATTTCACAAAGATCTTAAAATATCTTTTAAATCTACATAGTATAAAACTAAGTCGCTTTCTCTGTCCGTACATGCTTAAATCTTTAAAACTACGCAACCGATTCTGATGCAGTTCTTTTAACATATAGTGATTCAAGAAAAAAGTTTGTAATATATGCATAATATATGCGAGCGAAGCCGGATCAGGTGGCTAGTCTATAATAACGAAAAGCATAGGTATATACGGTCTTATTGAGAATCCTCCTGCTTTTTGAAGTCGGTTAATAAAAATGCTAAGACCACTCTTGGACAGATGAACCATTTATATAATTCTTTTTTTTAATACTCCTTACCTACTTATTATTATTATTACTTTTATACCTTCAGGCAACAAGCTCATCATCAAAGTCGGTTTTTTTCTGTCTGTCCCTATGTATGCTCCCTATGTATTTTCAAAACGACGCAACCTATTCCCATGTAGTTTTTCTAGCACATATAGTGATTCAGGAAGGTTTATAATAAATGTATCTATATCTATATCTATATCTATATCTATATCTATATCTATATCT
>JADANM010002527.1:918999-939458 GCA_026213755.1 Eurema hecabe
GTTTGTTTGTTTGTTTGTTTGAACGCGCTAATCTCAGGATCTACTGGTTCGAATTGAAAAATTCTTTTTTTATTGAATTGACCATTTATAGAGGAAGGCTTTAGGCAACATATCATCACGCTGCGACTAATAGGAGCGAAGATATAATGGAAAATATGGAAAAAAACGGGGAAAATTATTCATCTTTGAGGGCTTTTTTTGCGTGCGCTGAGAAAACGGTTCAAGATACAAAAATAATATGTATGAAAGAATTATTCCTCTTTAAATGATCTAAAAAAAAGTCCGCGACAGTATATGTCTATCTTCTAAGATTGACTCACTATAACAATAATAGAAATAGATCCGACGGGGACGAAGTCGCGAGCAACAGCTAGTATATAATAAATGCATAGACGGGCCAGCATACAAATAAAGGTAAATTTTCCTAAGAACTGAGAGATAAAATAAATATTACAAGTGAATTAATATGCGTGCAGCGACCAGGGCTGCAGAGATGCGTCGCGACTGCTAAGCTTCCTAATTGCAAGTTTGCATTTTCTCAAAACACTCCGTGCCTCTTATGCGAGCCTGGTACCGGAGTTTTATGAGGTATATATTTCTGTCTGTTTGTTTATTGTGTATTTAAAATACAAGTAAAAGTATTTACTAAGTTGTTTGTTTGGTTGCATTAATTAGTATTAAGAAGTGGTTTAACAATTATTTAAATGTGGATTTTCTCATTCATGAATTTATAAGCTACAACAAAAATCTATTGTAAAGGTTCGATGATGGTCAAGGACATTGTAATTAAAAAGGCATCAAAATATCTACTTTCAATGAGCATAGATAAAAATAATAAAACTGTAAAGCATTAGTTTTTATTGAGCGTAATAAACCTTCGCATACGAGAAATATGCACACGGAAAATATAAACACAATAAGGCTTAGCTTATCTTATTCGCCCGCAACTATTGAATATATCTGGAACGTCGTCGATAAAACTATACCGTTCAGCCAATATCATAAAACCTTACAAAACAAAGGTAAACAAGACGACGGTTAACATCTCAACGTAATTTGGGAAGAAGAAACATTGCCTGCCTAATACTCGCTCACTATTACCTCCTTATCTTGGGCAAGTCAATTTTCCCCACTACAGAGAATGTTAGGATAACCCGGCTAGAGTGAATTGGACTTTACGGCGTTGTAGCAAGGGTTGTGTGAGGGTATTTGTAAGTTTGTCGGGTTATGTCCGAACCTGGGCTAGGAAGGACGTTGACAAGGTGGACCCTGATCGTATAATCCCCATAAAATAAGGTAGCGGAAAAATTGTAGCACACTGAGTGTGGTCGTTTCGTTTATCTTTTAACCGACTTCGAAAAGGGAGGTTGGTTTGTTGAATATATAGTTGGTAGGTTATTTTAATTGTTTTCTTGAAACTGTAAACCTATGATCGAGTTTTATTTTTCGTAATAGTAATTAATTATTTTTTGTCTGGATTTCGGAAAAACAACAACAACAACATCAAGTTTTTTTAAAGAGGGAGCAAAATGTGGAATCTCCTCAATTAATTATTAATGTAGGCAATTGGTTAAGAAGTAGTCTTCAAAAGTGACTTATTGATTTTGAACGATATATTGGTTTAAAGCACGTTCAAGCACCAAACCTTAAGGTACAGTAAACCAGACATGTTTAAATGCTCCCGTTTAAAATAAGATAAAAATAATAATCTTTTTAAATCCCCAGTGTACCTTGACATATTATATACGGCAACGTCCGATATCTGTAAACGGCGATTCGCTTTACGATCGCGGACCGACACCTTGCCTGATGATAACGCTCGATCAATACTCGACAAGATGACCAGCCCGACAGGACCTCCCAAACTTTTCATAAAAAAAGAATAAGAAAGCTCGAACAATGCTTTTAATAGAAAAGTGAGTTTTTGGAGATAACCAACTTTACTTGACCCCTCTCAGAGTTAAATTGCTTTTTAAAATGGTGGTATGTAACTGTTTTATAGTACTATGGATATTTAAACGTGCTTTTTAAATACTAGGTTAATAAATAATGTTAACACATTTAAATTTAACAATTTATACAATAATACTCAAATAATTTTAATGGGACTGACTTTAAGGTAAGGATTGATTTAAGGAACTTATTCTAATTTGTAATACAATGTGTAAATCGTTATTTGGAAATTATTGGTCTAAATTCATTTGACCCTTTGGTTCTGATACCACACCTCATCTTAAATTTGAAGAGAAGTTATGGAGTGTTATGCGGGTGAAACCACAAAACACAACTAGTACGATTATATTTTTTAGAGTTCACCTAACTATGGCTTTTAACCGTGAGTCACAGAACAATTTTCGAAGTTTAAAAATTAACCTTTTTTCTGCAACATAGTTTTCGCATTAAACGCAATAAATTTCACGTAAAAGCTAAAAGTACAGTCGTGTAATAAATTAAATGGTACAAAAATATTTTTTCGTCGACATTTCGCGTCCGCTCAGGTGAACGTAAATCACTTGTCTAGACGAATTTAATGGGATTGCTGATGCACGCACCATAATATAAGCACTTTATTGTATTGGATTTTCTCCGTGACTGTACACGACAAGATTGCGAATCTCACTGTTGATCTTACTTTATGGCCCAATCGCGTTTTATTAGCGCGATTAAAATTTTATATAACAATTGTTTTTGTTGGGCTTTTCATATATTAAAACTTTAACTGACGTGTAAGTTTTTATTGAAGAATCTACTCAACTCTAATACAATGTAGTATCTAGTAGCAGTGTAAACAACCTTCTAATATCAAAGATAATTTGACGTACATAAAAACAGTTTTAAGGCCAAAAAGGCCCTATGTACAAAACATAGACAAATCAAATGCACGATAATATCTTTCTACATATCCAAAGCTAGACAAGCTATAAAGCACTAACAAGATTTCGTGTAATTAGTATTTCAATAATTAATAGTAGGTCAATAAACTCTGTACGAATCACAGATAAAAAAGACAAGATATAAAACTGCTAATTCCTACGTGACCACAAAACATGAACCAATACGGGCCACATTAAATCACAAATTCTCCCCAACACATGACCAAGGTGTGATATAAAAAATAGCGCGATTTATTAAGGGCCTGCTTCCAAGTCTCGTCACGTGCGAAGGGCTAGATTTGAGCCATCCTTTGAAATAAAGTTTTTCCCTCCAACTATATTGAAATCAACCTTTTGTGGTTTGTTTTATTTCCGCCGTTATGAGGATGTAAGCTGACTTCTTCTGCTCTTGTTTGTGTTAGCTGATCAATTGCCTGCTGAGTAGTCTTTGAGTACTACTTCTGTATATGTCAATAAGAAGGTAATGTTGGAAATGTTTATGGCAACGTCAAATAACCAATCTAGTGCATAGACATTAGATTACTTGAAAGAGCCATGAACCATAGGACCTTTTCGTTAAAAAATCATTTATCATTAAATATATTTTGCTCTTTGCCAACTTTCATAGAACGTTGAATTTGAACATTATATTGTTTTTTTCAAAAAGACGATATATAACTCAAAATAATATATATTATAATATTTTTGATCTATCTTTAGTGGATATACAAAAACACCATTTAAAATAGTGCCCCCAAACCAACACTGGCCATGAAATTGATTCTTAAATTCAGTGTCCGCCAATATTATGTTAACCCATCCTGATACCTGATGCGACGTCACGTCCCGCGTTTGAATGGCAAATCACGAGGTAGACCTTCGGGGCCTTAGAGACCGAGTATGAAAATAAAATGATTGCGAAGGGTTCATATTAAAATATCCCCAAAGGCGAGCCCGCACCTGATGTTCACGATAGTTTGTCGGCTTTTATTTTGATTCGGTCCGTGATTGATGATCTTAGGTTTACGAGTTTCGGAATTTATGTGTTAACTTATAATGTAATAGAATAATTTAGTGGGCAGAGATGCGAGTAGTTTAAATATTAAATTAGTTATCATATGGCTATATGTGTAACTAAGAGTCATGGTTCTATAGTTTTAAAAATCCGACCGCTTGGCGTAGGGTTATTCCAACAGCTTTCTGCACGGGTTCGTGGGTTCGATTCCCACATTGGGAAAATACGTATGTATATGTAATGTATCCATTATCTAGTTGCCATTACTCAAGCTCTTCATAGCTTAGAACTAGATAACAACGTATTGAAATAACTATCCTGAAGTATTTTTGTTTATAACGCAAAGACATATATTCGAAAAAAATATTCGGGATACTTTTCAAAACTGTAAATCAATTTACATTATTTAGAAACAGCGATAAATTTATCCTTATATTGTAAGAATAAAGCAAGTTATTTCAAATTAAATGGCAAACTCAATACCTCTGTTAACCCTTGCGTTAACCGCGCTAGGTACAAGGGACCCACCTGCGCTGGTTACCGGCAATTTGTATGCAAATACGCGATACGCACGCCACTTTGCCCTTAATCTCACTCTATTGAGATACAACAGATACGATTTTATTTGATGACTTTCTGTACCCTGGTGTTTTATCTATCTGTATTTACTTTCTATTTAAATAAAATTTTTAAATCAACCCCCGCGAGAGGGGTTGGAACTTTTTATAATTTTCCGCTTTCACGGCTGAACCGCTGAACCGATTATAAAGAAATTTGGTACACAGGTGGTCTAGAGCCTAAGATATGAGATAGGCTACTTTTTAACTGGAAAGAAGGGTTATACGGAAGGAAAGGGGTGTCAAAGTTTATATAAAAGTCCACGAGGACTAATAAATCTTTCTTTCTTAAAAATAATGATTGTTTTACTACAGTCATGTACCTGACGGTATTGCGATTAGCATAATTCGAGCTTTATACTAAATTTCAGTTGCAGCTTCATTTTGTAAATAAATCTGCAGTATTTATACGCGACGCTTACATGACGTTACGTCTACTAATTTACAGTGATAACGTAACGGACTGGTGCAGAATTTTGACACTAGCATGGGTTTTACCGAGTTACTGACACACGGACATAAATACAAGTAAGAACGTTGATATCTTCTCACCTGGCAGCGATTTCTCAAGTACTAATAAAAACTATAAGTATACTATGTTCTAAAAATGGTGCAAAGATGCCTTGGAATACCACTCTGATCGACAAAATAGTCTCTTTATACGAAGCCCGTGGCCCGTGTCCATGGTGGCCCATATATCGTTTGAGTCATAAGTTATGAAATTTTCTCATTAAAAAATTTCATGTGTATGCTCATTGAAAGACGGACTGGAAATAGACCAGGACTACGCTTTAACTTCTGAAGTTTCACATCCCTTTTAACTGACTTCAAAACAGGAGGAAGTTTTTCAATTCAACTGTCTTAAGACGCCTTATGATATGCTTGTTTTGTTACCTTTATACACGACTATCATCATTCTATTCAATTTAAAAACAGACGATTAAACCATTAAATAACAGCCACTAATAATCACGCAACCTACTGGCCGGCGAGAAACTGAAAAAAAAATCACCCACAAATAAGTTTGCCCTCAAAATTTCGGCCCAATCTGGTGAAATACATCAGCACGATAATCTCCATTACCCGTCAAGGGGCAGCGTATAAAATGGACTAGAACGTTCCATAACCGCGGGGACCATTACCATATTTCAGCTAGTCATTTGTTGGGGACAAATCACTCACCTGGCTACAGTGAAATATGTACCGGGCTTATTGCTGTGCAGTTCGCCGCGATAAATGTTACGGCACTGTAATTTGGTTACAACGAGTTGGAATACAAAGTAGGTTATAATATTAATAGTCTAGTTAAGTTTAGTGGATCTTTTCAATACACCGCTCGTAATATTTAGAGTATTATGAGTGCAGGTTTCAAATTTATTTCATGTTGGTATAGTACGCGATATTTATGTTTAGCGATTGACGAGAATAACGCATCGGTAGAATCGCGCTCGTAATTGACGTATTGGTGCTCAAAGACAACACGACTGGGACAACCAATCAACGCTCGCGCACCCGACGATCACGCGCCCCGCGCGCCGCGCCGCTACTTCGATACCTTATTTTTGACTTCTGCGCAGGTTTCGTTCAGCGCTAAAGATTCGTGACGCGTACTATAAATGTAGTAAAAATTCAATTTGACGACCGCTTGTTGCAGTGGTAGCACAACCACTTTCTGCTCCCACAGCGAACAAATATATTTTTAAAAAAATCATCTTTTAAAATATATAAAATACGTAATAAGTACGTCATATTATAAAAGTGTGGAAGAAGCCTTGCAAGCGGCCATCCTACTCCCAAGATGTGCCATCATTTATGAAATCAATCAAATCTTATGGAACTCTATGATCCTAAGATGTAGTTTCTTTTTAATTTTATTTGGATAGCTTACAGCGTATAACACAAATGTAAACAACAGGAAATTAACATTAAATTAATGCCAATTAAAAGCTATCACTTATAGTTAAACTTAAAAATTACACTTAGGCTAAATAAGCTAGGCTAGGATTCGGTCTAGCTCTTCCTGTCCCGCCCTACTGGAGGAGGCGGCCGCACCACAAAGCGGCCGCCGGCGCCTGGCGGGCTTGCGGAAGATTGCTACGTGCGTCCTCAGCAAGTCCGCCCCCGAAAGGGTGCGCGACGGAACACCGGTGGGTTTTAGTCGGTAGGGCCCTTCTGGCGAGTCCGACATAACTGCCTCCTTCTCCCCCGGGGAGGACGCGGTATCCGTAAGTGGATTTCCCCCCGTCAAAAAAAAAAGGCTAGGATTCGGTCAAAATTTAATTTGTGCTCGCTTAAATCAGATTTAAGAAATGATCTTAATCTATTTTCCTATTAGCGTCGGTAGTAATCAATGTACCTGGATTTCAAAGCACCGTCTTATCTGACTACAATCAGTAAAGGGTGGAGTAATTTATGCCGTAACATCTCGGCACAGATTAAAAATGTTAATTTAGGAATTATTCGACGCAATTCATTCTCTGGGGTGTACCTTGAAGGTGGCATGTACAGAGTGTTCTGTTTAATTAATAAATGATAATAAAAAATTGTTAATTTAAGTGTTTAAATTATTTCGCGTAGTCGTAAATAAATACTATTGGACTATTCAAAATGTCGAAAGATAATTTTTATACAATTAAATAAAAACTATAATTATTATGATTTTAGTAGTTTGGAAGATTGAGTAAAAATTACAGGATCAAGGAAATGAAAATATTTAAGGTGCTTATAAGAATAGCATCTTCCAATCCAAGGGAAAGTGATCCTTTTTTTCCTCTATAAAATTTGATAACAGTCGTTTAAAAAACAACTGAATTCTAAGTATCCCTAATCTACTATTGAAAAGGTTTTGAACTCTTTGGCAGTGTCGAAATACGGGAATATTACTATATCAACGTATACTTTTAATTCCTTATATTTATATATTTAATTTTTTTTTTTGAATTAAAATGTTTGTAAGTATGCTATTAAAATATTAATTTAATACTTTCATGTGCTTGTGATATCAAGGAATGAAAGTCAACAAAGTCCTCTTATAAGGACGGAGGCTAGTAGAATTAATTTATGATTGATAAAGACTTTACTTTGACTTTGAAAATTTCAAATAAGGAACACGCTGTATAAGAAACAAGTAGATATCTTCATTAATCTAGCAAGATTCCGCTTTTGTTAATGCTTACAAATGCAACGGGTGATTTGTTAAGACAACCCCTTTCTTACCTTGATCTCTTATAGAATTATTTTAGAACTTATTTATTTTAATTATCAATTACTAGCTGAGGGTAGAAGCTAGTATTTATAATATAAAAAAAATGTAAACACCATAAATAAATAATTCAATTCGATATTTAATTACGCCAAAGTGCCGTGAAAGCTATCGACTATCGATAGAATAGGGAATTGCGCAAAGTTTTATCGAAAGCGTGCTAATGTGTCAAAATGTCGATATTCCGACAAATAACGCGGAAAGCACTAAAACTGCGATCAAGGTGGACAAAGTTGTGCGTACCGAGATAGGCTAGTGATGGGACTTGATGTCGATAGCTTTTTCTATTTATTTTTTAATGGAAAAACCAAAACTTCAATTTAATAGGTTTTTAAATAAGTGTAGATTTAGTTTTTAGTATTAGTATTGTAACCTTAAAGGAAAAAATAAAACTCTTGAAAGATCAGTTTGTTGATTCTTTTTATCTGTTTTGGAAACGCGACACAATATCAGAGCTCAAATTTCAATTAATTTAATTAAAATTTAGGGATTAACCTAATACCTAAAGACCGATAAAGAAGATAAAAATTAATCCATTCATATTATTAAAAATTACAAAACCAATGACTAAAGTAATTTTTTTTATGTAGCCTTTGTTTGACTTTTTTATAGAAGCTATTAAGAGAATATTCTAATACCAGTTCATTTAATCAAAAATTTGGGCAAAATTATAAATTAAGTAATATTATACCTATATTTACCACTGAAAATATTTATTATTGGCTATAACGGTTATCTCTTGTATATAGAAACAATATCTATGCTGCACCTCATGCTCATTATTAACTAGATAAATTTTAAAAATATCGATACCAGAACATCACTAGCAATACAAAGGAGAGAAGAAAGTAAATTCCGTTACCTGATAGAACGGTTATTAGCCAATTCGATGGCCATTCGTATCCTAATAGAGGAGCAATAAAAGGACCCTCTCTATTTTTTCGTTTATTTCACGAAAAGGTAAAAATAAAATTTTCTTATTCAATTTGTAGGTCGGCCCGTTTAATTCAGTTTCTATCAGTTCGTTTTATTGCTATAGAAAGGTGTTATTGCGATAACGAAATAGTATATATAACGTTATAACATAAAATATAACGTTTTTAACGTTATCTGATATCGTTACTTTTAATAACGAAACTGTTTTTTGCCTTTGGACATTGGTAGAACTAGTCTCGCAAATGCGTAGCTAGGTTTTAAAAAGGGGAAAGCGAAGGAATTTTGACAGTAAAATGAATTCGGGATAAAGTTAGGAAACTGTGTTGATGACCATGTTTTAACATGTCAATGATAATTAATATCACAAATAAATTACGACTTAATGCATGCAAAATCTTGTGGAATCAGCTTCCTCATGCAGTGTTCCCGAACACATTTGACTTGGGGACCTTCTAAAAAAAGCGTACCCATCCTTAAAAAGCCGGCAACACACTCGTAGCAACGCGAGTGCTCATGGGCGGCGCTGATCACTTTACATTAGGTGACGCGCCTGCTCGTTTGCCCCTTATCATATAAAAAAAATGCGACTAACTGTCCAACGAAATATTAATTAATTTAATAGACATGTGTTAGTTACACATGTCTATTAAATTTTTTTACAACACCTTAATTAGCTGATACTCCTGCTTACTTGAACACCAGCACTCGCGACTCCGTCCGCGTGGACTTTCATATAAAATTTGACCCCCCCTTCCTCCCCATATAACCCAATTTCCAGTTAAAATGTAGCCTATGTTATTCGTCAGACTCTAGACCATCTGGTACCAAATTTAATTACAAACTGTTCAGTAGTTCGTAACAGACAGACAGACAGATAGACAGAGTTACTTTCGCATTTATAATATTAGTATTGATTACTATTAAATGTGTGTTCTTCTAGGTATTATAGTGTACGTTATTGGAATTCCTTGTACGAGGCGAAACATTTTTTATAACATGGTGATTCCCCGGCGCCGTGTGCGAATGATAGTTGGCGTTAATAATACAGGTGCCTTTGATCTATTGCCGCTACGAGAGGGCCGAGTGACAGGCGCTAGCGGGCTCCCTCGCACATCCTGTGACTACTTACCTACTAGTGTGTGGTAAATGTTTTGTAATACCATGACGATTCAAAAGTGTTTTTAGATTAAAGGCCTTCTTATTATTTGTCGGAACATCGACATTCAGACACATTAGCACGCTTTCGATAAAACTTTGCACAATTCACAATTCTATCGATAGTCGATAGCTTTCACTTCACTTTGGCGTAATTAAATATCGAATTGAATTATTAATGGAGTTAATATTTTTTATATAAATTTCACCTTCTATCCGGTATTATGTAGCCTAATAGAATAAAGATACTTCTGACTTTGACTTTTTTAATTTACCCTTTCACCTCCTCTGACTGTATGTTGGTAGTTAGTATACACTATGTGTAATTTACTGTTTGTTTTGTTGTATTAAGTTAAAACGCTTTAATTATTTTGCAAATAAAGAGAAAACAGCAAAGAAGATTACATTAGTAAAAGAGATTTACCCTTGCACTTGCACAATTTTCAAACAAAAATTTTCCATGTGAAGTGGAAGACAAGCTATTGTATTGAATACTCGAAAATATTATGCATATTGTAGCTAAGACTTTGGATTTCATTTTGTTACCAGGAGAACAGAAACAATGCAGATCAACTGCAAGCTGATGAATAAAATCATGCTATGTATTGTATGTATGTATTTACAAAAGAAAAGTATGTATATGTAATTTATACCGTCATCTAGTTGCCATAACACAAGCTTTCTGCTTAGCTTGGAACTAGATGGCGCTGTGTATAAATGTCCTGAAAATAATGAACGTCGAATAAAAAAATTAACGTCGTAATCAAACCGCTAGTTCTCATAACTTGGACGTCAACACTGTAACGCAGAAAGAACGCGGCAGTATGTGTTAAAATAACTCGCTACGTGTAGCTACAATGATTTATGCGTTTCAATATTGTTCCCGAACGGTCTACGAGAGGACATCTTGTTTTGGTTTAAAGCTAACATAGGGCTGCTTTATATGGCCTTAGTTAAGCATGCATTTAAAATCATTTGATTATCGCGCGAATACTTGAAGGCTTATCGAATTTAAGTAAGCCTCTAAAGTAAGATATACGTCGCCTCTTATCTCAAATAATGTAGTAAGTCTACCGGGGGTAGGTCTCTTTCGCAGGAGACCGACTGGGTGGGTACCCTCACAGTGCCAGACATTCTACCGCCTGAGCAGTGATGTGCGTATGTCACTGTGCTCCGGTCACTGAAGGGCACTGTAGCCAGTGTGATTACTGGGCTAATGAGTCTTAACATCTGACGACTCATAGTGGGGAGCATCAATGCAGTGCACCCCTGCCCGGAGCAAAGTTCTGGGTAGCACTACATTGGTTGTGGGCTGGCGTGTCTCTTACCATCAGGAGGGCGCCCAGCTCGTCTCACCACTTCATAGAATAAAAAAAAAAAGTAATTTCTTCCAATAAAAAAAACACCAGGTATGTTAATTAAGTTATCGCTAACAATTCAAAAAACTTCAACTCAATAAGTTGTTAACAACTCAAAATATTTCAATGAGATTTATTGTATGCAATGTTCCGCATACAGCCGGTAGCACCCTCGGATACTTCGCAACTTTTTCTCTCACGCGCGAAGACTTAATGACAGGAAAATTGAAAGTTGAAAGCCATTCATCGCAAAAACTTCGCTAAGTATAGTAAAAAGCCTCTTGCGGGGATAATGCGCGAATGATGGCAAGGTACGTGCCAATTCTTTGTGAGATTTTTTTATTGCCAGATATAAAAAACTGGGTGAATAACTTAGTGTTGTATGCTTTAAAATTGGGTAAGTTTAAAAAGAGAAAAAACGTTTATTGCAGATCGCTTTTTTATCAGATAGAGAGACAAGTGGTAGTTTTTGTGTATACATACATAAATGCGGATGATAATAATAATAATTCAAGACATTTATACACAGCGCTATCTAGTTCCAAGCTAAGCAGAAGCTTGTGTTATGGCAACTAGATAACGGGATAAATTACATATACATACTTTTTTTTAAATACATACATAAAAATACATAGCAACACCCAGACCCCAGAAAATACAAACGGTTTGAAAAGTGGACCGTTACGAAAAGGTCTATATCATCGTACTTTAATAATCTTAGGAACATTAATGTATTGTAAATATTTCATTAATATAGTCAGCTCGCTGCCAAAACAGCGTCGATCTTGTTTTCATTTCAATCTTTTACTGATAAGCGATTCGCTAACATAGACGTTTCACGTTAGAACCAATCGTGTGCTCCGGCACAGCCCCAACCGATTTTTTACCTTTCTTTAAAAGAATTTTTTTCATGGTAAATTATATATTTATAAATTCTTTATTACATGTATTACCATAACAACATAAAAAAAAACAGAAAGATACAGACAAGTTTACTTAATAGCGGCCGCACAATAGCGGCCTTATGTAAGCAATTTCTTCCAGGCAACCATACTTAAATGACTCTATTACTTCGTTACTTTTGTATTACCGTGACGAAGATATGTTTTACTTTGACTTTGCTTGCACTTTCAACTTGCCTATTTGATCTTAGCAGATTGAAGGATCTGATTTGTCCTTGCGAAGCCGTTAAAATAGAACTAATACTATTAATCATCTAATTAACGAGAAATCTAAGAAATATGTTCGTAAAAGCAACAGTCAAAGGCTATACGTTATCTGCGGGATGTAACAATGCATTATCACCTACAAGCTTTGATGTTCAGATTGTACCTACCGAGACGAAAGTAACTCTACTTTGATTAAATAAAATAAATAAATATTTTCAGGACATTTATACATAGCGCCATCTAGTTCCAAGCTAAGACGAAGCTTGTGTTATGACAACTAGATAACAGAATAAATTTACATTTACATACTTTTCTTTTGTAAATACATACATACAATACATAGTAACACCAAGAAAAATACAAATTTTTCCTTTATTTTCGTGTTTTTATCAGTATGATGTTTTTATATAGAAGATATTATATAAATGATTAACATTAGGCTAACTGACATCTAGAGCAGACAATTTTACATGTGAGTGTTTTTAATTTTTAAAATTAATTATGTTTTGTAAAACTTTTAATTAATAAAGTAAAAGTGTATGTTTAATTTTAAATATTAATTTTTATTTGTGTTCAAGTACAAATTCAAAATGATAGCTTTAAATATAATTTTCTAATAAAAATTAATCTATTTATTATAAGCAAGTCAATGTAATATACAATTTAATATATTTGAAGTAATTAATTTTGATACTATCAAAAAGACTTCTTTATTTTGAGTTAGATTAAATACAAATAAGCCTATGTGCCCATGTGTATAGGCCCCCAAACTCATCATCCTGTTTTTAGTCTATATTACCAATAACATTATAAGATATTTTTATTAAAAAAAATAATAGAAGCAGAAAAAACGTGTGTTTATTTTATTTTTCGAAACGTCAACTGAAGTAGAGTATTCTTCAAGTCTACGTGTATTATGTATAGTAGAGTATTCGCCACAATGGGACTCTTTTTCCCTCCTTTGTCTGATTAACTTTGATGTAGGTGAGTACACTAATGGATTGTCAAAGAGTTTGTACCTGCTATCTGATCAACGCTGGGGAGTCTTGGTCTTAAGTTAATAGCTTTCTTTTCAAAGCCTTTTGAGACGTGTATGGCGCAGCTTTTAATGAAAGTTTCTAACCGACTGCAGTGTAAAAGGGTGATTCGTATTTTGGGAATGCTTAGTTGTTTTGATTAAAAATAGTGGCATAAGATTCGTAATAGTAGCCATAGTGACGTAATAACGTTTTTTTCGAATGTAAAAGTACTATTGTGTTTACATTTAATTTGAACTATGTTTTGATTTTGTACAAGCCAGAAAAACTTATCATTTAATCCTTTTCAATTGATCTGTGAAAACGAAGTAGGGTCAAACAAAAAACAAGCAAATGTGGAATCAAAAAAACATATATTCTATCTTTGTTCAATTGTCCAGCCAATCAAAAGACTTCAGTCAACAGTAACATTTCGAGTTGATGGACGATTAGACTAGATACGTTGGCCTAGGTCAGTTTATTGGGGTGGGACGGGAAGATGGGGGGCGGAGGGTTGGAAACCGAGCTCGTTGGCGACGTAAGTCACGGTGTAGAGCACGCCGTCGGGGCCGGGGTAAGAGAACTGTCCACGGACTTCCAAAGCCTCATTCTCGGTACCTACATTCTTGAGGGCAGCGTTTTCTTGTTGGACGATGCCGTTGGATGTCTCAACACTGAAAGGGAATACATTAGTTGTATTAGAATATTCTACCTCTGGCTGATGAGACAGTTGGATATTTTTTCTTTGCCAATGGGTGAATTTAAGATATAAAAAATAATTCTAAGTTTGCTTCACTATTGAATTAGGTTCTGTCTACATGTAAATAAGTGGAAGTATTGAATCGGTGGTAAATTATTGTTTTGTAACAGAATGACGATTCAAAAGTGTTACTGTACGTAGCTAGGTGGAATTAAGATGTAATTGACTTTGATCAAAACATATTATATTCAAATACTACTTTAGTATAAAGAGTGTTCCAGCGACAGGCATAAAGTAAACATAAGTTGGAAACTTACGCGAAGTTGTATCCATCGACTCCAATGTTGTCGCTGTCGTACTTGACGATGACGGCTTCCTTGTCGCCAACTGGGACGGCGACGGCCGCGGCGATGAAGAGGGCGAATACGATGAACTGGAAGCAATAGATTAAATTAATAATACCCTTGAAACGAGGCTCGTGTGATTTAACACTGCTTAAGGGCTGATACTTAACGACAAGGGTATTGTTATTGAGGTAGAAACAAGACAATAGTCTACATCGGATCACGATGGATTGAATTGGAGATTAAACATAGTAAGGTGATGTTTTCACTGTTGCAGTACTTTACCAAACTTTGGCAGGGAAATGAAATGAAAGGGTAATGCAGTATAAGCTTATTTTGATAACTGGGGACTAAAAGTTGATAATCTTTCATATAGTTACGATTGTCATCGATAAGGGACCAACACAGAAGAAGCTAAAGTTTAAAAGAGTTATTAGATACTAATATAATGTTTTTTTGAAAAAAAACTTTTGGAACTGGTTTCATCACACACTATCGTAGTTTACGATATAATCCGATGCATATATGATTGCCTAAGATAACAAGCTCATCACATTACGCAAACATATAAGAATAAAATAAAATCAAACGCTAAGCACTAATTATACCCATCATTGCACATATCATTGACCTCTGGTCGTTTGCTTTGGCATTTGTGTTAATTGCAAAATATTTATAAGACAATCTTTTGATGAAATGTCTCGCTAAGGCGTTTGGCCTAAATGATTTTCGATAGCCAAAGGTCAAACATATAAAAAAGACATTACGAAATGAACATGATTCATAAGAATTTGTATCACAATGAAGTTGCGTCAGGTATTAAAGAATCTGATAACTTTCCTGTTGCGAATTTTAAAGTATTTAACGAGAGGCTTGTTCTTGACCTCAACGAATTGACTGAGATATTTGACGTAAATGAGCTTGTAAGTACGCAAATTCTTAACAAGTTTTGCTTAAAGCTTAAGGATGCGAATGATGCTTTAAGTAAGATTTGGAAAATAGTTTTCACAGCCGGTCGTTTTGTGAACTTTAAGGAAGGCTTTGTCTAATAGCAATAGTCTCATAGATAAAAAGATTACAAAATTGTAACACTTAACAAAATCACATTTGATAGTCACTTAAGTAAACAACGGTGTACCACTAGGCACTCCTGAGGGGACCATGGAATATTCCAGATTAATGAATTAAAAACAAATAATTAACTCACGGATTTCATTTTTGTAGGTGATGAGGTGTTGTAGTCCGTGTGGATGATTCGACAACTGTGATCGGAATATAGATTTGGCAGTTTATATACCTAGCCGTCTGCTTTGCATATTTAAATTTCGTCTGATGCATTCTGGTTTTGAGAACTTCGTTTTAGCACCCAAAATTGATGGCTTTTTCGTTTTTGTATAGGTCATTTAATGTGTATCACTGGAATTATTGTTATAAAAAAATATATGCTTAATTTGGCGTGTGAGCTTTTAAGTTTAATGGCTCGAGTAATTGCTTAATTGACGAATTGAAGACAGGTTTAAAGAGCT
Source organism: Eurema hecabe (assembly GCA_026213755.1). Lineage (NCBI taxonomy): Eukaryota > Metazoa > Arthropoda > Insecta > Lepidoptera > Pieridae > Terias > Terias hecabe. Next base: position 934,971 of record JADANM010002527.1, read on the forward strand.
TTAAGGCTTAAGGGTATTGACATTAAATTATATAATTGGTGTTACGAGTGTAGACTTGATGGTTTTTGTTAAACAGTTTTTTGTTTAGGATAATTTTGTTTGAGTTATGATATGCAGTTTTGGAGAAAAACAAATTCTTATTTATTTATTTAAATTTTCGCTAAAATAGTAAAGTGTCCCAGCGTGTTTTAAAATAAAGACATCTGTCTTTCCTTATTTATCAACAAAAATACTGGACCAATTTTAATGTGGTTTTCGCTAATAGGTAAAATGAATGTTAATGTAGGTTTTTCAGTATGTTATATATGAGTGGGCAAACAATCTGTCGTCTCATCTGATAGAAATCATTCATGGCTAGTTTTACTGTGAATTGTTTGTAAAAAGTTAAGTTGTTTTTGGCTTCACTACATACAATTAAACAAAGTAACTTTCTCTGTCTTTAAAACTACGCAACCAATTCTCAATTATTTTTTAATAGAAAGAGTGGTTCAAGAGCTAAATTTATATATATAGTACATACGATCAAAGCCAGGGCGGATCGCTAGTCAACATTTATAATGATTTTAGCTTCAAATTTGCACGTTTTTTCCGAATGATATATAAATTATGTAGCCTATCGAACCATTGGCCTTGACATTAAAGTAAAGATGTTTCCTTAGAACCGGCTCATATTGCCATAAAAATAATAATTGTATGTCGTCAAACTACTGGTAGCTATAGGCCTCTTTTAATACTAATGTAGTATTCCTTTCTTCACTTCAGTCTTCGTATAGCTTGATGAGTTTGCAGTCGTGTATTATATCTTTACTAATTGTATAACCGTAATAAAAACAAAAAGTACTCGACGGATTTTAACGAAACTTGGTAAAATTATTCTTCATACTCCTGAGCGGGTTATAGTATACTTTTCATCACGCTACAATCACTGGGAGCGGAGTAGTAAAGGAAAATGTCGGGAAAACGGGAGAAGTTACTACATTTCTTAAGTTTCCGTCGCGTGTGCTACTTAATGGTTAATGTTACACAGAAATCATGTATGACGGAAATATTCTCCTTAGAATTGTTTAAAAAATATCCCAGGACAACACGTGTCTATCTTTTAAGAGTTAATTCAATAACACGTGTAATTCCCGATAGCTTAGTAGTTCGAAGCGTTCTGATTATATTGGTCTACTCTTGTGTTTATAGGTAACACTCTCAGTCATCCCTTATTAAAAAAGATAAGTTTAAAAACTATTGTATAATAAAGAATCATAGAAACACCAAAGTGTTTCTATACCAAACATGAAATACGCTAATAATAAGCATATTATACGCCTAATTTTTAAAAAAAAGCTTAAAATAAAACTTGCTTTTGCAATATTTGTACGTGAAGTAATTTAATTAAAAAATATTTAAATAACATTCGTTTTTAGACTTCCCGTAATGAACAGTCTCGCAAGTTCGCGACCGGCCTCCCTAGGCGCGAAGCGCAGTGTGGCTGGCATGGTATTTTTGCGAAAAAATAATGAAACGCGGACGAAGTCGCAGGCAACAGCTAGTAGGTAATAAATTTGTACTAAAATTACTTTTAAATAATACGGAATGTGTAGTACATATACGACTTCATCTTTTTTGTGGTAGGTAAAAAGATCGCGTACTAAAAATAATACCAATACTAGTATACTTTAGTTTAATAATCGGTTAAAAATCTAATTGAGCACATCACTCGTCAAACGCAATTAAAATTACAGTTAACGGTAATGTCAAAGTTGGGCAAACACCAAACGGTGAGTTATTACGATTGGTTGAGACCTCACTCACATGAGTTACATCACACTCATTGCGTTGACTATTGACGTGCGACTGAGCGATTTTAAAATAATTTATTTATTTACTTTATAAGTCGCGTCAGTTTTCTATTTATATATTCTATTATACATAGGGACAGACGGATGAAATCAACTGTATTTTATACTACGTTTTACAAAAATAATATTATTAAGACTATATTTATAGTCTTACATAATAAAAGACGATGCTAGTTTTACGCGTTAACAGTTATATCATAATTTGGGAAACACAAAATTATGATTGGTCTGGACCAATCATAATTTAGTGTTTAGGACCTCACTCATATGAGTTGCATCATTCTTAATGCGCGTAGATTGACGTGCGACTCAGCGACTATAATTAAATGAGCCATTTTACGTGAGTAAAACTACAGGGCATTGCTAGTTTTGCACTTCAACAGAATGGTAATTGTGATAAATAGTTAGGCAAACACCAAACAGTGAGTGTTATGATTGGTAGAGTACTCACTCATATGAGTTACATCACACTCATTTCACTGAGTATTGACGTGCGACTGAGCGACAAATATCTTATGGAAGTCTATTTTGTAAACTAAATAATAGAACATAGGTAGTAACACACACGTCGTAAAAATATTAAGGTAGTACGATTGGTAAAGACCTAATGCTTATGAGTTTCCAGTATTTATTTCAGCTCCATTGCATTCATCAATTAAGTATTGAGGGGGCGTCTGGGCGACTTCATATTAATAATCTCTATATTTATACTAATATTTAGACTTTAGAAATAAAATCATGGTATAATAGTGATTCAGTTAATATGGTAACTAATTTTCAAAAATTAGTTATGGCAACTAGATGATGGATGAATTACATACACATTTCTATATTTATAAATACATTCATATAAAATATATCAATACCTAGATAAATATATTTTTCCAGTGTGGGGATGGAACCTACGACCCTTTATGCAGAAAAAATATGTGCTACCAATGCGCCAAGCGCTCCTCAAATAATAGACAAATTAAATTATAATATGTCTTTCAAAGTTATTTCGCAAAAAATCATAAGTGTGTAATAATCCTAACCGCTAAGTGATCGTTACACAACAAGGTCATGGCCAGGTGTTAAAGCAAAGGTTATGTCGGCGAAAACTTTCGGCTTCAATATGAATGTCGGCGAAAGGAATGTCGCTCATAAGCTGTCGGTGAGATGTGTCGGCGACATTTGTGTGTTAGCTAATAGTTGATTGGTTTTTGTTTTATGAAATAATTATTGATTTTATGTTAATTATTTTGGAATCTACTAAAGCTGTAATTTGAATTTATTTCGGTTTTTAATATAAAATCTTCTGCAATACAGAATTAAGGTTTTAAAAATAATATGAGCTGATATGAAATTCATTGAGTAGTTCTATTAGAAAGGAATTGCCTACAGATATGTTTATTTTTCCCATTTATATAAAAAAAGTGAAATGTAATGAAACAGATAAACAAACTTTAGTCATTCTGCTTTTATAATCCTACTAATATTATAAACACGAAAGGTTGTCAGTATGTCTATATATTACTAGCTGTTGCCAGCGACTCCGTCTGCCTGGGCTTTCATGTCGGGTCGAATTGAGAACCTCCTCTTTTTTTTGAATTCGGTTGAAAACTCACTCGAATGGTCACCTCACTCTACATAACATAATGTAGGCTATTTGCTTCTTCCAAGAAATGTTCGCATTTGTTGAAACAATTGTTATTACTGTGTTACTATTTGATCATCATCTACAATTTTCCTTTACCGTAACGACCAATATGAATACACAACAAAATGCTATTCCGTAAATAAACAACTTCATAAATGCGAAAAAACACTATTTATTGACAATTCGAGAAATAAATAGTTTAACTAATGATTGAGAATTTTAATAATTCGAAACATTTAATCTTATACAGGCAATACTAATTATTAAATATTAAACACGTTGTTTTAATCATAGCAACACTGGCTACTTTTGTAGTCTATATACCTTATATTACAGACGCCATTATTAAATCCATACATAAATTATATATAGGTAAGTGTGTCTGTATGTTTTTCTTTCTTTCACTGCAAAACGATTGGACCGATTTAGTTGATATTTGGTATGTAAACCGTATGTATTTGGTTGTATATTTGGTATGTTTTGGTATGTAAAACCGCGGGGAGCGGCTAGTGTACTATATAATTACTATTTCATAAAGCTTATCGACTAATTAAATATAGAAAAAAATCTATTTTAAAGACTTCTACTATTAATAATCTTGAAATAAAAATAAAAATACGTGTTATATTAAGATAAACAAGTTACATAATTACTAAAACTAAGACTTCCAGTCTATTTTTAGTCATTCCGTTCTCAAAGCTTTCATTTAATTGTCCATTGTAACTTAATAGAGAAATAGACATTTAAATACAGATAAATAAAATAATAGGTGATCTATTTTGATTAAGAATAATTCGATCATAGAAAATCGCTCAGTCTGTTTTAAAAACTTTAAGTTATAAGTATTCAAGCTGCGTAACAAAAGCCAAAGACGAATCTAAAAATATCGATGACTTAATGACCTAAGTAAGGTAATGTAATATATTCTAAAAGCAAAGTGACAAAATTTCGGATTCCATCGCGCGGAACATTAATATTATAACGAGATTGCTTTGAAGA
>JADANM010002527.1:949888-968631 GCA_026213755.1 Eurema hecabe
GTCTGTGGTTGCCTGGAAGAAATCACTTTGTAGTGATAAGGCCGCCTATTGCTATACAGGTCTAGGTTAAGATTATTCAAATATTATTGCATATATATCAAAAATAAATAAATAAATGAATAAATAAATAAAAAACAAGTATTTGTTTAAGTCAAATAAAAATACCTAAAATTATTTAATAAATATTTTTTTTTAAATATTAAGTATTGCGAAAATTTGGTAACATGAAAAAGGCGGAAAAAATGAATTATGATAAATAAAGGACCACAGATAATGTTAAAAATCGCCAAAATTTCTGTCTTGTCTTTGACATACTTAGCAGTATTAATTTCTGCATAGTATCATTGTGTCTTTTTCCCTTTTCTTGTCTGTTTTTATTATTATTTATTGTTAACTGTAAAGTGTCTAGTTTTAATGTGTGTGTGTGTGTTGTTTTGAGAATCTTATGTTTTGTTTCTTTCTTTCTTTGACTAAGCTATTATATATTAGACTAGACTATACTAGGCTGTATGACGTTTAAACGCTCGCGTATAACCGGCCTAACATCAAAACCGCCGATTACCAAACAAGTTCAATGTTAACTTGTAATTAATTCACATAATTAGTGATATATGAAGATGTCTGATGAATATTTGATTTTATTTATTTGTTTTTTATTGAGCGTGTCATGGCTGATTTGTTTATTTTGATGATCTAATAAAGGATTAGGTTGAATTTGTTGTTTTTTTTTAATATATTACTTATTTTTTGTAGCAAGGCTTCGTTTGAGGATGGTGAAAAGGTGCAAAGACTATTTATTATTGAGGTTTAGATCTGGTAACACAGAATGGGAGAAAGGGAAAAATGGATTCTCCTATTTTAATTAAAGCCGAGGAAATGGGTTCCCGGAGGTGATTTCAAAAAGATTTCTTCTTTACATAAAAATACAGTAACATATTTATCAAATAAATTACAATATGTTTTTTTATTCTATTTTTTTACAATAATACTAAGTATGTTTGTTAGTTATAACAATGAATATTTTATTATTAAAATAGTTTTTTTTTCTTTTAAATCTTAGCAAAAATGCAAGTAACGGTCCGTGTATGTACCAGGACATCAGAATCAAGCAGGCGTTGGGTGCGTCTCAACCTTCAACGAATTATGCAAGCGATTTGCAATTTTTCCTTAGCTTTGGGTTTTATGCAAAATAAGCCTTCCAAAGCTATCGAGAAATGGAATTCGATTCTTCATTAAGGTTGTGTTCGATTTATAACTTAATAGGCCTTGGCACTTAAGCTTTGTATTTATTTTGCAATATTTTTTGTGATGGCAACTTAGCTAAGAGGGTCATAAGATCATATATTAATGGTCTTTGATACGGATACCTTGGTCTTCTATGGACATTCGTTAGGTTACGATAGATGCTTTCTTAGAAAATGAAATTTTAAGAATTAATGTCAAGATGGGAATAACAAAATATGTAATGTGAAAAATATACCTTGTTTTTTTAATTAAATACTACTAGTTTTAACAAGCAACAAAAACAATACAAATAAATGCATACATAATAATATGGTTTTCTTACTGTAAGAGTAAGAAAACCTTATACGATGCCATGTCGGACCAAATTTGACTATATGAGAAGGCAAATGTTTCATCTTAAAAGAAAGATGAATGAAAAAATGTACACCCAGACACAACTTAAAAAAAATATTGCATTTTTCCATAAAAGTTTTAGCTCCTATTCAAGTTTAAATTTAAAATTCGCGTTATATATTTAAATAAAAATTATTTCAAATTTGAACTATCCATAAATATTATAAATGGGAAAGTGTTTGTCTATCTGTATGTTTGTCTTTCTTTAACGGAAAATCGGGTTTACCGATTTAGTTGAAATTTGGTATGTAGATAGATGATACCCTGGATTAAAACACAGGATAGTTTTTATCCCGGTATTGCCCTGGGAACGGAAACTACGCGGGGAGCAGCTAGTTTTGATATAAAGAGTAAAGAACGATTGCCATAACTGTTTGTAAATACAATTATTACGTCCAAATGACGTCATACAACAGTCATAGAATGGAGAAATTACATTATATCATAACTAAGTGATTCATGTACATTTCGTGGTAAGGTTTTGGGTAAATCCTATTTCTTACATGATGCAATTATACAATGCAACGGATCCTGTTTCAGTAGGGTCGTAGTTTTTAGGTTATGTTTTGTATCTCTTTTCGCAATTACTAGCCCTAAAAATAGAGTCCTTTGTTAATGTAACTGAATGTCATACTTTTTTCGAGGGGAGACGAGCTGGACGCACTCCTGATGGTAAAAGTAACGCCAGCCGATAGCCAATGCAGTGCTACCCGGAGCTTTACTTAAATCAAATAAAAAAAACAGAAAACGTAATGTTCATTATAAAAAACGTATTTTACCGTAAATAATAAATCAAAGCCAAGATGAGATTTATTAACTGGACTGAATTTTAAATCATTCTTATGTTCGTATACGTAAGAGTTAGCGTGGGTGTTTCGTACATGGAATGCGTTCCTGAACCAAAGGAAAGATCTTCGACTCGTCGTTCGATGTCGAGAAGTTGTATATAAGTCCAGTCTCTAAGTATTTTTTACTATACATTAATAAGGAAAACGATTAAAGCGTAGTCGAAATGATGAGAAAACGCTGATTAAGCGATTTTCGCTCTCCGATATTAACTAATATATATATACAGAGGTATTGAGAAGTACTGCTTTATAATATTAATGATTTCGTAACGACACTTATGGGCAACATTCTTTATGTTTTTTAACATTATTTTCAATATTTTTTTTTTCAATATAATTTTCAACATTATTATCGATTTGACTAGTTCTAGGTCTCCGCTACTATTGTCGCTACCATAATAAACTACAGATACAAAAGCCTTAACTTGACCTCAGAAAAGCCCTACGGATCACGTAATCAAATCAGTACATTTATAGTTTGACCTTTTTTGATGAACTTCGCTTGGCGTCCAGTACTAAGCTAAGATATAAAACTATTATTATATAGCTGCTATACATCTTTGGAACAAAACTTCGTGAAAAAAAAGAAACATGAGTAAAAATTAAAATTTTGAAGGAAGTAAAAGTTACCTATAGTTTCGTTTTCAAAAGTCTCATATAGACATTTATCTTCAAGCTTACGTAATTATTATACGAAGTGTAATTTATTCCAAATCTTTTTCGTCGATTCAAGCCTATGTATATTTTTTAATACTGACGTATACTATTTGGATACTAGCATCTTTGCTATTTTCGACTGTTCCTGTGAAATTTAAAAGTTCGGCAACCCACTCGCGACAATGACCACTTACCATCAGGTGGATAGCCTGTTCGTTTGCCCCCTATGTTATAAAAAGAAAATAATATAAAATTCGAATCCACTGAACAGGCTTTCATACACCTGCTGATAAGCATAAAAAAGACTAAACATTTATATTTTAAATTAGTATCACAATAGTACAATTTAGTTTTTTTATAAGAGGGGCAAACGAGCAGGCGCGTCACCTGATGTAAAGTGATCAGCGTCCATGAGTACTCGTGATGTCACGAATGTGTATCCTTTAACCTTTTGTGTGAATATATAAAAATATAGGTAACTCTAAATAAATTAAATCATGCAGTATGCACAGCCTTAACTGTCTGGCCTAACTTAAAACGACCGCTGAGATTAAAGCACGCTTAGAAATAGAATTTAAGTTAAGATTCAACAATTTATATCCAATAAATAACTTACCTGTCATATCCTACACTAAACCTTTTTTTCTGTTTAAGAACCTTTTCCGTACTTCATGGAATCCAAGTCAGAGTCAAAGTTATTGTCAAAATTTTATTTCACTAGTACTAATATCGTAACGCTGAAATCATCGTCGTGCTTATTAACAATATTTTACCGCCATACATCTAAATATACAAAATTCAAAGGTGACTGACTGACATAGTGATCTATCAACGCACAGCCCAAACCACTGGACGGATCGGGCTGAAATTTACCATGCAGGTAGATGTTATGACGTAGGCATTCGCTAAGAAAGGATTTTGATCAATTCTTCCCTCAAGGGGATAAAATAGGGGATGAAAGTTTGTATGAATTCCACGCGGGCGGAGTCGCGGGCAACAGCTAGTTTAGTTATAGAGTAAATTATGGTAGAATGCACTTAGAAACATATTTTCCCATTCATTTTCATATTTCGATTATATCTGTCAAATAAATTTTGCACTTTTCTTTGACACGGCAGAACTTTAACTATTATATTTATTTAACACATTTATCTATATAGAATACAAACATTTTCTTTTTTAAGAGTGACGTTCCCGCTTTTTCTTCAAACACCGCGATGACAAGTGAGTGAGCGAGACAAAACATTCTTGAATCATGACATTTGCCACAGACGCAATATTTAGCAATAGTTTGTCAATTATAGGAAAATTATAATTATTACAACTATACTCATTTAGTGAAGACACATTATGCATTATTATAATTTAAAATATTAATTGCACAATTATTACAGTTATCTAAAAAGCGTAATAATGATTAAAAAATCGTAAATATGTTACTCGTTATATTTATAGCTAATTCAAATGCTGCCCGCCATTTTAGGGAAAAAAATAACTATAATATATTTTGACGTTTCCTGCTACGAATCTAATTTGACTGACCTCAATTTAGGTATCCATTTATTATAATTAAAACCATAAATCATGTTATAATATAGATTTGTCTATGGTAAAACTCATCAGGAATAATCCGGAGTCAATGGTAATATATGATAATCATTGGTGATGTCACTTCATATATAATTTTCGTCATTTTTTTATTGTTTTTTTTACTGGATTAACAAATTAGGTTTTATTAAAGTAAAAAAAAAGTTAATTTATAATTTTAATAAAAACTTTTTCCAAATTAAAAAATTGTACATCCCTACTAATATTATAAATGCGACAGTAACTCTGTCTGTCTGTCTGTTACGCTTTCATGGCAAAGCTACTGAACCGTTTGTAATGAAAATGAAATTTGATACACAGATAGATGGTCTAGAGCCTAATAGAAAACATCGGCTACTTTTAAGTGGAAAAAAGGGTTATAAGGGAGGGAAGAGGCCCCCCTCTTCCCTCCCTTATAACCCTTTTTTCAAAGTTTATGTGAAAGTACTAAATAAAAATACGAATTACAGTGGCGTAGTAAATTTATTATTCGCTTTTTATTTTGGAGTCAGTTTATATTTGTTAAAAATTATTTTATAAGACATCAGTTAAAACAAGTCTTTAGGAAAAGTAATTTGTCTCTATCTATGTCATTTAAATAATCATTAAAAATATTTAAATTGATAGTAATTTTCCGTAAAATTAACAAAGGATATTTAAAAGTGAAATGTTGAGTGGTAATTATTAAATCGTCGTAGCTACAGCAAGATGATGACCAACTGGTTTTGTTTTATATTTATTTCGGCAATCTGTGTACAAGGTAAGCACTATTTTAAAATACTTATTCTTTACATATGTTACTTTCAAATAAATTCTCAATTTTAATCCAACGAAAAACATTAAATGTAAAAAATTCCAAGTCTCTCGATGCAGTCTTTCCATCGTAAAAAGTTTTGAGATCTCATAGAAGCCAAGTCCTTTTCCAATTTTTTTTGTAGTTATAAATCAACATTTAGTAATTGTATCAATAGTTTTCTTTATATTATAATTATAGTAACTTGGCAATGAGCACAAATTAAAAGCTGCTTGCTGCCTGGAATTATGTGCAAACGTTACTCACGAGACCTGTGATCAGATTATTTATGTGTAAATCATGATGGTCACTACTAACTAAACCATAGTTGTAACTAAACCATATCATAATCAATAAATTCATCATACAAAACATTTATACTAATCATACAAATTATTTTGTCATTAGCTGTCATAGGTGGTGAGTCTGAAATCGACAAGCGTATATTTGGAGGTAATAACGCCACAGACGGGACTATACCATGGCAGGCTTCTATCAGAGTTAAGCAGAAGAACCGACATTTCTGCGGTGGCGCTATCGTTGGCAAAAAATGGATATTAACAGCAGCTAACTGTGTTGCGTCGTAAGTGTTTATTTATTTTAACTCTTAATATTTACAGCTCATCTTACTGACTATTTGTTAATAGTAGAAGCAATGTTAAAGGCGGCCTTGTATTTGAAACAGAAAGACTGGAGTAATATCTAAAACAATCTAATTCTGCCAGAATTAAAATAAGATTCTGACATATTTGTCTCTTTGCTCATTTCTAGCTAAATGCAAACAGTCTTTTAGTAAACTTAACACAATAATGGGCAAATTTGTATGTACCGAAATTTTCAACGAAAAAAGACAAATTTAAAATCTGACAAAATTAAACGAGTTCTATATTTGTCTGTGGTATTGGAAGCACGTGTTGCTGATTGCCACAACCAATTATCGACCCTTAAACTTATTTTATCTTCACACAACTAGACATTGGCAAACTTGTGGAAGCGCAGCACTACCATTTAACCAAGAAGAAGACAAGTAAACTTTTTTTTACAAGATTTTTTTGGTTAAATAACCAAGAAGGAGACAAGTGAACTAATTAATTATTTTATGATATTTTAGAAGGCAAGCCGACGATATCAGCGTCGTGGTAGGAACGGTGAAATTGTCTTCGGGTGGAGATTTTTTTGATGTCGAAAAGATTACTGTGCATGAGAATTTTGACATGAAAACACTTGTAAATGATATCGCCGTCCTTAAACTGAAAAAGGAATTAGAATTTACGAACAATATTAAATCGATTGAAGTTGACAAGACTGTTATAGAGGGACTGGCAAGGGGTCTTGTATCGGGATGGGGCTACACCGATGTGAGTATTACGACTATCCCTAATACTAATATAATTAACTAGCTGCTGCTAGCGACTTCGTTCCCATTGATTTGTTTTTTCATTATTTCTTTGCTCCTATTAGTCGCAGCGTGATGTTATGTAGCCTAAAGCCTTCCTCGATAAATTATCTATTCAATAAAAAAATATTTTATCAATTCGAACCAGTAGTTCCTGAGATTAGCGCGTTCAAACAAACAAATAAACTCTTCAGCTTTATATATTAGTATAGATGTGAAAGTGTGTTTGTTTGTTTGTTTGTTTGCCCTTCCTTTACGCCATAGCTAAGCAACCAATCGACTTGATTTTTGGCATACTGTTAGTTGAAAAGATGGAGAGTAACATAGGCTACTTTTTAACTGGAAAAAAGGGTTATAAAGGGGGAAGGGGGGGGTCAAAATGTATTTGAAAGTCCACGCGGACGGATTCGCGGGCAACAGCTAGTCTTATATATAAAAATGAATCGCAAAATGTGTTGGTAAGCGCATAGCTCGATAAAAACTGAACCGATTTACATAATTATTTTTTTAGTAGAAACCTGAAAGTACAAGGATGGTACAAAATGGAAAAAAATGGAAAGGAAAAAATTCCAATTTTATACACGTACTAGTACTTCCTCGCGGTTTTAGGTTTAAAGATCTTTATTTTCTCATAACGACTTAATTATTAGTCACTTACATGAGAACAAATATTCTTAAAATGTAATAACAGTTGTGGGTAGTTCGAAACAAAACTCCTAGTGAGAAGTGAATTCAAAGCATTCAGTCGGTGGTCCAAGTGAGAAGATTTATACTTTATTTTCACTATTAATTTATATTACGAAGTTAAAATGTATGTTAAAAATTTATTTTTTTTAAGTAAGCAGTGAATTTGCCTCTTTAACCCTTTTTGGGAGTTTATTATATAATTGTGCTCCTGCAAAAGTTATGGAATTAACACTAAGGAGAGTTTTCACCCCGGTATTGCTCCGGAAACGGGAATAACGCGGGTAAAACCACGGGACACAGCTAGTTGCTTATAATCTTTAATCCTTTTTTTTGTTGAATGTAATAATTTCTTAAATTATTGTTTTAGGATAAAAAAACACAGCCAGATAATTTGAAATTTTTGGTCGTTGGGATGATTTCGCGTCAACAATGTGTAGACAGATTACGAATGGTTCTAAGAGGAAAAAAATACACCAATGGGAATATATGTACGATTAATAGAAAGAACGAAGGAGTCTGTGATGTAAGTAATATGTTAATGTTAAGAATTGTGTGGAAGCATGTTTGGGTATTCGACAATGATAGTATACAGACGACCGCTTGGCGCAGTGGTAACACAACTGCTTTCTGCGCGAAGGGTCGTGGGCTCGCTTCCCACACCGGAAAAATATATTGGTAATTTACATTTGTATTTTTCTGGGGTCTGGGTGTTGCTATGTATTGTATGTATGTATTTACAAAAGAAATGTATGTATATGTAATTTATTCCGATATCTCGTTGCCATAACACAAGCTTCGGCTTAGCTTGGAACTAGATGGCGCTGTTTATAAATGTCCTGAAAATATTTATTATTGTTTTTTATTTATTCTACATAATAGATATGTTATACACTAACGAATCAACCGAAAAGTGTTCCGCACAGCAGCGGCAGCACACATACATACAAGTCACAACGATAGAAAATAGATTAATGATAAAACCAACAAGAAAAAATGGGATATTTAGTTTTGTCAGTTGCGCGTGAATGCACCGGCAACCAATCACGTAACGGTAAGACGTCCTAATTAGGATGTTTGTGCGTCTTCAAAATTTTGCGCTTATAACATATCTATTTAATATAATATCATTGGTATTCGATGATTGGTTCATGATAGAAAAATTAAAGTCCTTTAAAAAAGTCCTACTAATATTATAAATGTGAAGGTTTGTGACAATGTATGTATGGAATATGGTTGTATGTTTGTTATTCTTTCACGCAAAAACTACTGTACCGATTTAGTTGAAATTTTGTATGTAACTAGGTGATACTTTGGACTAACACGTAGGATACTTTGCATCCCGGTTTTGTTTCGGGAACGAGACCCACGCGGGTAAAACCGCGGGGCACTGCTAGTGTGTAATAATATTTATTATTTTTAAAGAGCAAAAGTTCAGAAAAAGTGACTACTGAAAACCAGTGTTCTGGGTGCAAGCCCGAACTTCCTTGTGACCTATTTATTAGTATAATCTAGTATTTTTTGTTTTTTTTTTTTTTAATTTAACGAAATTTAACAAAATTTGAATTTGCACAGCTTCCACAGAAGGTTTCCCTGTGTTGTGGAAGACTGGCTCCGTTAACATTACCTGTTATTAAACAATTTTTACATAAACATGGTGTTATAGTAGTATGTAATATTTTGTACAAGTTTTGGGCAATAAATGATTTTTTTCAAATATTTTATTATGTTCACAGGGTGACATCGGTGGTCCTTTGGCAAGGGAATCGAAACTTGTAGGTATAGTGTCATATTATTCACTTTGTGGGCGCGAACTCCCAGACGTTTACACAAGACTGTCGTACTTCTACGATTGGATAAGTAAAAACACAAAAGAATAATTTCTAACTTGGTTGAGCTTGTATTTTATCAAGAACTATGGTCAAATAAAGCTAGCTATCAAACGTTTTGTTTTAAACTAGTTGGTAAATGTGACTATGTTCACGCTAACCCTGTCCTGTCCGGAATCTCGTACCTTACTTTTTTTGCTTAAGAACCACACTCTTATTTATTTTTTATATTTAATCTTTTGAACATCATTGAACATTAACATCAACCACACTTAATAATAATAAAATTGAATAAAATTAAGAGAGATCAAATTACAATTTAATGTGATGGCAGGAAAAGTGTGTGTGCGTGTGTGTGTCAGTGTGTGTGTCTGTTTGAGGCAACGTAGCTCCCAAGCAGATGATCCGATTTAAATGCAGTTTTTTTCGTTTGAAAGGTATATCAGTCGAGAGTGTTTTTAGCTATGTTTGATGGAAATCGGTTCAGGTCTTCAAGGTCATCAGGTTTGTATTTAAACATTGTAATACACCAAAGAGATTCAACTAATTAAGTAATTTTGCAATAGTTTTCACTATATTGATTATTCTTTTTCATCTGCTCCGATATATATGATACTAGCTGTTGCTCGCGACTTCGTCCCCGTCGGATCTATTTCTATTATTATGTTATAGTGAGTCAATCTTAGAAGATAGACATATACTGTCGCGGACTTTTTTTAGATAATTTAAAGAGGAATAATTCTTTCAAACATATTATTTTTGTAACTTGAACCGTTTTTGCAGCGCACGCAAAGGAAGCCCTCAAAGATGAATAATTGTCCCCGTTTTTTCCATATTTTCCATTATATCTTCGCTCCTATTAGTCGCAGCGTGATGTTATGTAGCCTAAAGCCTTCCTCGATAAATGGTCAATTCAATAAAAAAAGAATTTTTCAATTCGAACCAGTAGATCCTGAGATTAGCGCGTTCAAACAAACAAACAAACAAACAAACTCTTCAGCTTTATATATTAGTAAGTATAGATATAGATTGGCACTGTTCACGATCACAGCGCCAACTAGCGTCCACAACTTTATCGGTTCTGTCACATTGACATTTAAGTCGTATATTTTTTTAAAAATATGCAAAAAAAAAATACAAATATTTTCGACTAATAAATTGTTGTGATTCTAAGATTTGGGTGGAAAAAAGGTTTTGAAATCATTTTGGTAATTCAAATCAAATGAGGTAAGTCCAAAATACTATAATACTTTAATCACAAAAACAGTGCCAGGAAAATTTAAAATACCTTTAAGAAGTAAAACAAAAATAATTAACTTTAAAATGAAACTCATCAATTGATAATAAAAAGTCGAGATAATGTCAAGTTAATTAAAAAAAATAATAATTACACGCTTAATTGAAATTTTAACCTTGAAATTAAAAAGAAAAATATTTTAATGACAATGTTTTATTATGATCTAGCTGTGTCCCGGGTCAATACCGGGATGTAAGCTATCCTATCTTTTAAGTTGGATCAAACTGCACACGGTGTGCAAATATAATTAAAAATCGGTTCAGTAGTTTAGGAGTAGCGGACGAAGAACATGACACGTAATCTTTTATACTAACAATACTAATATTATAAAGAAGTAAAATATGTGTGTTTGTTAAATTCTCAGGAATAATCTCGAGATCTACTGATCCGATTTTAAAGTTCTTTCACCAATAGAAAGCTACATTATTGCTGAGTGTCATAGGCTATATGAAAAAACCGAAAAATAAAAAGCAGACCGTTTTGCAAAGTGAATCAGAGAAAACAGAACTGACAAAAAAATGGAAACAGTCGAATGAAAGCGTTTCTTACGAACGCGGGATTAATTATTCTGGACATAATACAATGAAAGATAATATATTATTGAGTTTTTGAGAAAAGATGTGGTGCTTAAAAAGGCCTACAAAAAAGTCAACGACAGCATATGTCTTTTTTTATATTTAAGTTACAAAAATAAAAAGGATTACAAATTAACACTATGCCCAACGAATTGTGTACGGGTCAGCTAGTTTCTATAATATACTAGCTGTTGCCCGCGACTCCGTCCGTGTAGACTTTCATATAAACTTTGACCCTCCCTTCCCCCCTTATAACCCTTTTTCCAAATAAAAGCCTATGTCCTTCCCCAGGCTTTAGACTATCTGTGTACCAAATTTCGTTCTAATCAGCTCAGTATTTTAAGCGTGATGTGACAAACAGACAGACAGAGTTACTTTCGCATTTATAATATTAGTATGGCTTAAGATATACTTACTCATATCTATGAGAAGGCAATAAAATAAATATAAAGGATACGGTATTGAATACACGCGAATGTGAAAGCTTGGCATTCATGTCATAAATGCCACGCGTTTCAAAAGGCGCTGACGCAACCGCGAAACGATTAGATGTTCACAAAACTATTTACGACTTGTATGAACTTCCGAGATTTTGTTGTCAGGAGAACTATTTTATTTTTACTTTTTATATAAACTTACTCCCGTTACCGTAGGAATTTTGCAATATCCTGTTGCAACTAAGCTTTAAGTTTACTAAGGTACCTGCATGCCAAATTACAAGCGCCTTACTTAAGGGGTTTGGATTTTTCAGTTTGAAGTTTTCATTATTTTTAAGATGTGTTCTGCTATTCAGGGCAGGGAAATATCCTACGAACCAACACGTTGTACTCTTTTTTGATTGTACAACATGAGCTATCCTTGAAATAACTAAATAGGTATAAAATGCATGCATTTTACACATAAACCTTCGTCTTCTAGTCTATCTGAATAAAAAAAGACGCATGAAAATAGCTAATTTGTCCAAGGACGCTTATGCTTGGTTGGTGACACAACTTAATACTAAAAGACATATACACATAGATATAGCACGCGTCATTTATGTTTAGCGATTGACGAGAATAGCTGCGCATCGGTAGAATCGATGTATTGGTGTGAGAAAGACAACACGACTGGGACAACCAATCAACGCTCGCGCACCCGACGATCACGCGCCCCGCGCGCCGCGCCGCTACCTCGATACCTTATTTTTGACTTCTGCGCAGGTTTTGTTCAGCGCTAAAGATTCGTGACGCGTACTATACGTACATCGAGCGTGATCAAACACCGGAAGGTGAAAGTGAACGAGGTCTATCTTTCGGCTAGGGGTAGCTTCAGTCTTAACTATTAACTTCGCCTAGCGTGATGACAATGTTTTTTTTTTTATAATATGAAAAGGGGAGACGAGCTGGATGCAATCCTGATAATAAGAGTAACGCCAGCCCATAGCCAATGCAGTGCTACCCGGAACTTTGCCCAACTCCGGGCGGTGCACTACACCGACGCTCTCCACTTTGACTCATCTCGCAACAGTCTGACCAACATAGTGGGCCTAGCAACAGTCAATCGTTGATGAGCTATCAAAATGTTAGTAATAATAGCACCGGTGATATGCTATTTAGCATATTAAATTAACGTTGAATCTAATATTTTTATAGCACGTCGCCCGGGCTTGGGTTGTTTTATTTCTTTTTGTAAATGAGATTTTAAATATATAGTTTATGATACTAAAAAAATACATTGTGGTTTTCTATTACATTATTATCGATCCAAAAAATTCAGAGATTCAACATTATCCATACTACTATTATAAATGCGATAGCTACTCTGTCTGTCGGTCTTTCCATCACGCTAAAACTACTGAATCGCTTAGAAGAAAATTTGGTACAAAGATAGTCTAAAGCCTGGGGAAGGACATAGGCTATACTTTTTTTTAAATCAACCCCCAAAAGGTTGCGCGAGGAATTGAAACTTCTTATAATTTTACGCTTTCACAGCCAAACCGCTGATTGGATTGTAATGAAATTTGGTACTCAGATGGTCTAGAGCCTGAGATAAAACATAGGCTACTATTTAACTGGAAAAAAGGGTTATAAGGAGGGATCAAAGTTTATATGAAAGTCCACGCGGACGGAGTCGCGGGCAACAGCTAGTAAACTAAGAATCTAATGAACTTTATAACACAGATCGAATTCTAAATTAAATTATTAATCGCATGTAACAGACAGACGTGAACAATTTAATTCAAGGTAGCGAATCATTAAATATTAATTTTTACATTTAAATGCCGATTTTATTATTTTATGGTTATTGGTCAACATTGTTTTCTGTGATTAAATGTTTTTAATACTCATTTGGAAATGCTAACAGCAGGAATGCATTTAATTATATTATAATAAGGATTCATATAGATGCAGTTTTTTTATCATCCATTACCCTTGATAGCTTTTTTTTTTATACTATGAAGAGGGGAGACGAGCTGGACGCCCTCCTGATGGTAAGAGTAACGCCAGCCCATAGCCAATGCAGTGCTACCCGCAACTTTGCTATAAAGCCCAACTCCGGGCAGGGATGCACTACACCGACGCTCCCCACTTTAAGTCATCAGATGTTGAGACTCATTGGCCCAGTAATTACGCTGGCTACAGTGCCCTTCAGACCGGAGCACAGTGACATTTCATTCACGTCACTGTTCAGGCGGTAGAATGTCTGGCACTGTGGGGGTATCCACCCAGTCGGTCTCCTGCGAAAGAGACCTATCCCCGGTATTTTTGTGACAGAAAACCGGTTTTCTCGCTTTTCTCTCAGAGACAATCGCTATGAAGGGCTGTGTTTCTTCGGGATGGCCCAATTAAGGGACCCTACCACCTAGAGTACTGACAGATCTGACTCTGTCTATACCAGGATGGCAGAAGTTAAAAGAGATTCATTTAATGAAATTTCGGATTTAGAAGTTGAATCTGACATCTGATGGTAATGAAATGTCATTATTTGACATTGTAGGGGTTTTTCATTGAGGGTAATGTCAGTCCAATCCAAAGTAAATATTGCATGTTCCTACGGGAAATAGGAGTTGGTTATGACGGAATCATTTTCATTTTATGTTAAGTTGTTAAGTTACTTCTAACTCAAGTTGACAACTATTCATTCGACGAGACCGACGTATCCTATATCGTCTACCAGATTAGTATTATAGATTATCATAATTATCAGATATAAAATATAAAAAATAAAACAAAATCCCAATATAGCACGTAACACCGGCTCACCTTGACCCGAGGTGTCGCATAATTAGCGTTGCCGGCTTCGAACCCGCGACACTCGCCGCTCACGTGCTGCAGTGTCCATTGTACCACGGTACGAGATTTCGGTGACGTCACAAATCTCGTCTCATTTTACTCACTTGATAAAGTGCTCGTTTCCACGATACGAGATTATCACTTGCTACAAGACGACATGAGACTTTTAACGTCAATATTATTAGCTTAAGGAAATAAAATAAGAGAAAAAAGAATATTTTCATTTTCAAATTGTTTGTTACCATTTACTAGTTGTGTTCATCAGAATCACTCGGGAAATGTCTTAAACAAATACTTTAAACAAATTAAAGGGAAAGTAATTTTGTGTCAAGACGGCCCTCAATACATTAATTATATTGTATAGAGGTATATACAATAAAAATTATTATTTTTTTTGTTTTTTTTTTTTAATTTGACATGTGTAAACTAGAACTTTCGCCGGTGGAAGTATCTTTAGTTTATTTTTAAATTTCAACTAACAATTATAGCTTTGTAATATACTTATAAATAAATAATTTTAAATTAAATAGTAAGACTTTACTTGCTTCAATATTAATAAAATCATTTCAATAAATAAATAAAATCGTGATACAATGAGAACATGCAACAAACGGCTTGACATTTAAAGATGTTCGGGGAATGTGTTCATCTGTCTGTCTGTTTAATACCCGACTAACGGATTACCTGTACCATTTGTAATGCAATTCAATATTACATAATCGAGTTACCATATTACTTCTTTATTTTATTTATATTTATTATATCGTATCATAGTTATCATTCCCCTATGTAAATTCGGCGTCAGACTGCGAACAGAGTGTGCGAGAGAGAAAGCATCTATAAAATTGGCGGGAAATCTAATGTCAACGTCAAAATATCTTCTTCGAACTAGTACAGGCTATATTGTAATATTTTGAATCGTCATGGTATTACAAAACAATATATAATTAACCCGCGGTTCTGAAAACAGTTTCTACTAAAAAGATCCGGCAAGACACTTATAGTGGCTGTTTTAAAATAAAAAGACACAATTTCAATTCATAAAATTCAATTTAATAACTACTACCTACTAATTAAATATTCGTTTTTTATAAATATAGTACTATAAATACGTGATTTTTTTTTTCTTTTTTTTTTTTTGAGCATTGCGGGAATGGCGTTTTATTGTACAGGATTTATTCGGTACTTATTGCATTGAATCTCCAGATAATAATTATGTATATGTAATAATTTATTTATTTATTCACACTTTGTTACATTGTACATACTTAAAGTTAGTTTTGATATAATATAAGTAACAGGCGACCTTATCACTTAAGAGTGATCTCTTCCAGGCAATAATGTTGAAGTACTTAGCCCAATTTTGTATCTAGTGTGTACTTATGGCACCCAAACAATAATTATTCTCTCAACCAGAGAAGAGAACAAATGGCCTATAGGCCTATCTAACCAGGCAATGTAAAATAATTACGTAACACTGACTATTAAATAATCATAAAACAAACATGGTTTGACAAAGATACCGAAGTAATCTATATTATTGCCAAATAAAATATTCCCAAACAATAAATATTACTTCAGCCCACGCGGTAATTTGTCATTGAAAAATACACTTAATTATCATAGAATTGAGTCGAGTTTAGCTTGGTACAGAATTGCATCATTCGAGCTTAAATAAATCGGTCGTAAGCTAATCGCTTTATTTTTTAAAAGCATGTGAACAGTGTAAGCTATAAAATAGCACGCTATATCTTCTCGAATGCGCTACTGTCTATTAAAATATGAGACAAAAGACAATAAATAAAGGAAGGGAAAAAAACCCGCTTATCGAAACGCAGTAACATATTTTGTTATATGATGCCATTATATGAGCCTAATTATCCATGTATGAGTGGTTCCACTTTAGACCGCCTAATGTAGAAAAATGGCATGACATGGCACATTTTGTCTCAGAGCTAAGCGTATTAAAATGACGAAACCTTTTTAGCTTTATTAATAAGCTAACGACCGGCCCCGGATTCGCTCATATAATATGCATGTATTATACATATAAACTTTCTCTTTTAGAATTACTCTATCTATTAAAAAAATCTCCATGAGAATAGGCTTGTTTGAAAGATTTAATCATATAGAGAAAGCGGTATTGTTTTATACTATGTAGTATTAATAGATTGATTACAAATAGTGAGAAAATTTGTTTGAAATTCTGTACTGATGTTAGGTGTAAGCCTTGTTAGAGGTATTAATAGTCATATTCATAGAAATTCTAAATAACAAGATATTTTTCTCATAGCATACACTTGTATGTGGGCGAAGGCCTATCCGTAAGGTCAATGCAATACTTTTAAAACGTTAACAAGCGATGCTTACGCATATTTTCGATAATAAGGTGTTAAATTACTCAAATATAATTGTGCAAGTCTTTTGTAAGTAAACATCCTTCTTTTTATTATAACTAGCTGTGCCAGCGACTTCGCCCGCGAAGAAAAGTGACTTTGGGCAGCATTTTTGAAAATGCCTAACCCGCGCCAACAAACGTTCAGCGAGTTCAACGTGATTCTTTAAATTGCCATTACTTTTTTACTTATCACCCGATTGACATAAATTAAACACTAAATGTTAAGTGAAGCTTACCACAATATGTCATTGAAAACTCCACCTATAGATAGAATAAGCCGTTTCTGATATTAGCGTGCACAAACAAACAGACAAACAGACAAAAATTTCAAAAATCATAGTTTTGGCTTCTATTGCGTTAATAAAGGTCTCCTATAATATCTTTTCTCATATATCCATATGCCATGTACAGACAGCGACTCGTTACGTTTTTATTATATGTATAGATTATGAAAGTTTGGGGCGATGTGTTGGCAAGAAACATTGGTTGATCCAATCATAAGAAACTGTCATAGGCTATTTTTTTTTTTAAATCATAAGAAACTATCTTAGGCTATGGACATTAGAATAGTTTATGAATTAAGAATTTATTTTTCGGAATGTACCTTTCGAATTCCATAACAGTTATCAATATCCTTTTTTTGACAAAGGGTACAAATAAAACTAAGACAAAGAAGGGATGATACAATTCAAGTAGCTCAATTGAATTCCTCGATTCTGCTTGCAACCCGATAACCCGATTTCCAGGTCCCAGAAGGTACCACTATAACCCAGACCAGTGCAGCTTTAGCATGCTTGAACAATATATAGACGTATAACGCATAGACTGATAGTCCCTTAATAATTAATCGGTCCGCCGTAAGTGAAGCCAAAACTTTATATATGTAAGTGTCAAAAGCACGTTCTTATACTCGACGACACGCACACAAGCTCACTGATAATGTTGCTGCTATAAGAATTTTACTCAATAAATTTGGAAAAATTAAATCTACGAAAAACGTACGAATTTTGATGCGATGCGATCTATGTAAGTAGACAAAATTGTCTACTTTAAAACGGCTTCACTTTGCGTGCTAATATTACGGTTCTAGATGTCATCACTACGCTACGCTTTAATATAAATCTATGTTGCCCTTGACTTAAGACGGAACTATATGTTATATGTCTATAGAATTATGGTTACAACATTTTATATCCGTAATTCCTAAGTTATGTGTGAAAGGAAATTTATTATCTGATCAATTGTGATCTTAGCTAATCTATCAGTATATAAGGTCCCTTCGGATGTGTTTATAAATACAAGATTTTTTCTGCTTAAGAAAGTGATACTTCAGCAAAAAACCAACCAGCAAATTAAAACTATTGCAAAAAAAATCAATTTCAATTTAATAAATGTGTGAAGTAATTTTTATAAGATTTAAAGCTTGTTCAAACTCCTAGATTGAAACCTGTTTTTATTTTATATTTTTTTAATAGTAATAAACCTTTTGTACATCGAACTTGTAAAAACTGTATTTCGAGAGCCCGCTATTCCCATTTAAAAATAGTTTAAAGCATTTAAAAATATTAAAATCATTATACCGAGCTGCTCACGAATTTGAAGCCTACAATAGTTTTCCATTCACAATCTACAAATGATGTTAACTGGACATTTGAAAAATATATGAGTCACTTACCGGATTTACTGTATACGTTTAAAGACCACGCAATGGCAATTACTTATAATGTCAACTTATTGTTTAAATCTTAATGAATCATTGATGGTAA
>JADANM010002527.1:983568-1005849 GCA_026213755.1 Eurema hecabe
TACATCCAAATACCCTATAACAAAAAAAAAACGTCTTCTTGACAGAGAAAGCTACTTTTTTTTCAATTAGCAGCTCCTTTCGGCTTTCCACGGGTATTTAACAAAAAATGTTAATTATTGCATTTAATAAAATACATATTTGATTAGCCTAGAAGGATAGTAATATTAAAATTTTTATAGTTAAAAAAATCCCGAACTCAAATTTCAATGTTTGACATTTATTTAATACGACCTATAATATGATTTTTTGTGTTATCGAAATATATTTTTTAATGTATTGAAAGGCAAATTTAAAATATTCTTCTTTTACAAGACATCCCTACTCCCCATATGTATGGTAGTAATATTTGTACATACAAAACACAGCCTTAAATATTTAGAATATTACTAGCCAAAAGTCACCTGCTATTCTTGATAAGAACCCCACTCATGATAGAGGGTAACGACCCTGCCCTTGGATTTATTACGAAAACACACCATTAAGCGCTCTCTAACGCCTATAATGGGGTAAAAACAGATGTAAAATAATATTCAACGAAGTAGAGTTATCTTTAAGAGTTTTTGAACAAATTCAAAATTATTTTGTCTTAATACTGAAATAAGGACGAAATCATATCATAAATAAATTTCAAATTACAAAAAAACTAATTTAATATTTGTATTAGGTATGAAATTATGAATTTACATACACATTTATTACTATCGCTAATTTTTTTTATGAAGTACGTAAATAAAATATGAATAAAATGTGTATGTATGTTATTTTACTCCTATAAGCGAAAGTACTATAGTATTTCTGATTTCCATCACCACACTGCACGCCACAGGTTACTATACCACCCTCTCCACCTAGACAGCTGGCAGTCAAGCACAGTGCCTGTGGAATCAGCTTCCTCATGCAGTGTTCCCGATCACATACGACTTGGGGACCTTCAAAAAACGAGCGTACCTTTCTTTAAAAGGCCGGCAACACACTCGTGACAACGCGAGTGCTCATGGGCGGCGCTGATCACTTAACATCAGTTTCCTATCATATAAAAAAGTACTGTTTCAATTTAAGTTAGTTTAGTTTGCTTAGTAAGTTTACTTTAGACCCTTTTTTTATAAGTGAGAAATCCCCTTACTCCGACTAGCGAGAACGCCATGAACAGTCTTCTACGAGTCGTATTTAGACACTGAAGCTCTACTCCAAAAACTACATCTTTAGACTACTTTCTATACAGTTTATAAGCGACTTCAAATACAAATAAAACTTTTTTGTTTATGTTTCGATAGCAATACCGGTGATCTTTTATACGTATAATTGTATAAATATTATAAAAGTCGAATTTTTGTTTATTTTTCTTATTTTAAAAAGAGCGACTATCAGAGTTTCTTGCCGGTTCTTCTCTGTAGAAACTGCCTTCCGAACCGGTGGTAAATGTTTTGTAATACCATGACGATTCAAAAGTGTTACTTTATGTAGCCTAATTGAATAAAGATACTTTTGACTTTGACTTTGACTTTGAATACGACGAACATTCTGGTTCTTAATGAGAGTAGCTTAAGATCTATAACTCGTAAAGGTGTATCAAATTTTTTTGACATCGACGACGATTTCGTACGGAGTAGAACTCCTGATTTAATAATGTAATAAAAGGTACGCTGCTAGTATTCTATGATTTACCTTGTAACACAAGCAAAAACCATCTTAATAGTTTCAAAGGGTCCATTTTAGTTGAAAAATAATACTTCGTTATAAAATTAAAGCTTTTGTAGCAAATAATTCTTTTCAAGGTATCTCGTTTGACTAATGACTTTCAGTAAATTAACGATAAGGATTGTGTACAGTAAAGTTGGAACACAACGTTTTTCAAATGATTTTTTTTCTGTACAGATAATTGAAAAGGTGTCTTATATTTTGTTTAATATATTATCTAAAAATATAAAAGGAAAAAATGACGAACTGACTGACTAAATGACTGTAGTAAGTGTATTGTAATACCATGACGATTCAAAAGTGTTACTTTATGTAGCCTTATTGAATAAAGATACTTTTGACTGACTGACATATCAACGCACAGCCTAAACAGCTAGACGTAGGCACTTGAAATTTAGAAGGGACGTAGTAATTTTTTTAAATCCTAACTAACATTATAAATGCCAAAGTAACTCTGTCTGTCTGTTACGCTTTCAAGCCAAAACTACTGAATCGATTGTAATGCAATTTACACACATAATATGGTCTAGAGCCTGAGAAAAAACATAACCTACTATTTTAACTGGAGAAGGGTTATAAGGAGAGGAAGGGGAACAAATTTTATATGCAAGTCTACGGAGTCGCGGACAACAGCTAGTATAAAATATATTTGGCAACATTATCGCAAGCCAGTGAACGCCGGCCCTAACACCGCGCTCACCGCTCATAGAGCAATAAATAACAAAGACAACACCTTGTTAGCTGTAAATAATTAACTAAGGAAAAATAAGCGTCGAGCGGACGCCATGTTTCACTCCCATTGCCCCCTCTTGAGCTGTTTTCACTAATACTTTTAATTTTTTCTTTACTAGCAGTGCCCCGCGGTTTTACCCGTATTGCTACCGTTCCCGGAACAATACCGGGATGCAATATATCCTATCTGCATACCAAATTTCAACTAAATCGTTCTGGCCGTTTTTGCGTGAAAGAATAACAAACATACATACATCACAAGCTTTCACATCTATATACATATAATAAAAACGTAACGAGTCGCTGTCTGTACATGGAAGATACATGAGAAAAAATATTATACTTATTAGACCTTTATTAACGCAATAGAACCCAAAACAATAATTTTTGGAATTTTTGTCTGTTTGTTTGTGCACGCTAATCTCAGAAACGGCTTATCCTATCCAGATGGGGTTTTCAATGATATATTTTGGTAAGCTTAACTTAACATTTAGTCTTCAATTCATATCAATCGGTTGATAAATAAAAAAGTTATGGCAATTTTAAGAATCACGTTGAACTTGCTGAACGTTTATTGGCGCGGGTTAGGCATTTTCAAAAATGCTGCCCAAAGTCACTTTTCTACGCGGGTGAAGTCGCTGGCACAGCTAGTAAGTAATAAAGGATATTTTATTTACTTATTTTATTTTATTTATGTTGTGAAGGATCAAATGACAAACAAATAATAAGCACACACATACAAACGATACAGAAACCCCGTTTAATTTGTATTCACCTGAGGGACTTTGGCGAGACATTTTAATTGCGCCGCATTATTCTTGTATGAAATTTACATTTTTTAATCCATATAGCATTTGAAAATTATTTTGTTTACAGAATTGTTATTACTCCTACATAGAACAAAGTCGATGGCAACCATAGTGCAACAGAAGTAGTACAATCTGTATGTCCAATTACTTCTTTTTCTTTCTTATAATATGGCATTAGCGTCTAGCTTTTTGGTCAATGTCAATGTAATAAGAGGCAACGTGGTCAAGATAAAAGTCGATATGAGTCAAATAAAATCGTCAACAAGACGTCTTTAGTCGAGTCAGTCAGTCGTTTCGTTCTGCCCTTCGTAAAGTGATAGTAAACTTTACGAAGAACCTCGACGAATCTTGGAGCAATCGGAACGGCGCTACTATGCGCTCTCAAATGAATTCTTCATTTCTTGGACACTTATAAGCAAATTTACTGCATGATTAACTATCACAATCAAACATTTATGCACCAAAAAAGGAATATTCAATCGAGATTACAACTAGACGCCGCAAGATTCCCGCCAAAACTCCTCAAATTACTTTAAAAACATTTTTAGGGTTCCTTAATATAATTATCTTAATGTCAATATGTCTTATGATCGCGATTAAAAAGTTTTCAAATGATATACTTTAAAGTCGGTTTAATTTTGTTGACGGAATTTAAGTAAGCTATTAATCCATTTAACGGTAAAATTTGCTTAAAAAAAATATTTATATAAAGTTATTAAGTGACTGAATTTCTTATAAAAAATCATGTATGTAACCATTACGGGCTAAAAGAAATTATCTACGTGTTGTCAAAGATATGAAAATATTTTGGAGGCTTTTCAGGTTTGTTTACAAAAACAACATGACTAGCTTTTTCCGCGTATCCGCCAACCGTTTCACAGCCTAGAATAAATAACGAATGAAATATTTTTGTAGAAGTACTAGCTTCAATGTAACAATAACAGAAAGCTTCGAACAAAGCCTTAATGACTTAACACGCGAAAATTTGTAAATATATATAGATATAGATAGGGAAGGGAGAGGATTTGTTACTAAAAGGAATTTAGATGAGAAAAGTGTTAAGGAAAAATTGGCTTTGGTTGCTTCTAACGTAATGATATCTCATATGAGATGTTATTTTTGCCGGTTTTCTATATTATGATGGTGATTATCACATGAAATAGGCCCAATTCGTTTTGACGATTCTAGTGTTATACTATAGTAACACTTTTGAATCATCATAGTACTACAAAACTATTATTTACCTACAACTATAGAGTATAACAGTATGTAGGTATGTAAAATTATGTTTGTATGTTCCATCGTAACGTCTATGTTGCTGACCCAATTTTCATAAAAATATATGTGATAAAGGATCACCTATGTAGACGTTTAGATTGTATATTGGACAGCTGGGTTGTGGTTTTAAACTTTTTCTAATAAATTCTGTTTTTCGTTTCATACCTAAAAACAATATGTTGCAATAAATATAGTCATGCTATTACCGTCAGACGTAAAGCTATCACGGCTCCCGAGCGGAGGGGAACACGTAAAAATGTCCTTTTTTACTGAATTATATTAAAATTTACGACACTAAAATACACAGTATCTTGTCCTATCTATTGGAAGCCGGCCAAACTACCTGCGCGGTAAATAACAACCTGACCTGTTATTAAAAGTGCCTACATTTTTGCAGCATTATATGGGAGAGTTTTGTTTTTCAAACATTTGAGTTATACCGTTAGTCCTACTAATATTATAAACCTGTGGTGTATGTTTGTTATTCTTTCACGCATCGGTCGAGCAGATTTAGTTGAAATTTGGTATGTAGATAAGTGATACATTGAATTAACAAATGGGATACGTTGCATCCCGGTATTGTTCGGGGAATCGGGAACAAAATACTGGTGTTAGGAGTGAATTTTCCAAATCACTCTTTTTTTCTTTTCGGTGAAATTTGTTTGGAAAAAGGGATATTATTCTGAATAAAAACTTTTTTTAACTTAAAAAAAATTGTTTTGTTAGTTCCATCAAGAAGTAAAATTACCAAGTGTATTATAATACAACAAATGCTTGAGTATTTCACAGTTAAACTTGTAGCGATGTTGGCGATGCTCTTAGATCGATACGGACAAGCCAAGGGGCTGGTGCTGAAGATTTATAGAAATCACATGGCATATTGCAGTGCATTCGTTGTTGCAAGGTGAAGCCCACCCATTATCTACCGCTAACCTATGATGCTTGGATGTGGTAGCTTTTTTTATTATTAAGATTCTTTTTTGGGCAAGAAAAATTATTCATAATATCAGTTACAGAAAACTGACTTCTCTGCAGAAATTGGTAGATAAATTGTTTAGTAATTCGATGACAATTTATTTTTTGAGTTTTTTTATGTCTGACATGATTTTGACTTCGACTTTATCGTCTCGGTTTAAATATCATGTTATTGTGTTTTAATTGGTTATTGATAATTTCGGGAATGCATATAATTGATTTAATATAATTGGATTGTCTAACGCAGACTTCCTGAAATGGCACCAAATTAAACACTCTTTCCTTTTTTTTTGTATTACAGGTGTTTTACGGGCGAGTGTTCGTATACATGTTTGATGATAATCGACTGAGCCCTTTAAAAGTTATGGCGGGTTAAAGTGGGGAAGAAAAACCGAATGTCTGCAAATATGCTCAAATGAAAGGTTATGTTAACCTGAACATCACAAAAAACAACAACTTTTATATGTTTGACTTGTCTGTCTATCTATCTGTCTGGGGTTTTTAATGATAGAAATTATTTTACGGTGGGAAATCCAGTAACGGATACCTTCACCTCGTACAATACAAGGGTGCGGTTATGTCGGACTCGCCAGAAGGACCATACCGGCTAAAAACAAAACATCGACCCTGAAATTTTATCTACACACAACTAGAACGCAAAATGATAATATGTCATTTATAGGATATGTCCTATCGAAGAGAATTCTTCGTAGATGCGTGTTTCTAAGTGTAGGAGCGTATCAGGTAGTCTAGATTATGTCTGAGTCGCGCCGACTTTATTTATCGCCTTCCTTACACGTGTTTTCAATTTAGATAACGTTTGTTTTAGAGAAATTTGGATGCAGCAAATGCTTTTAGGTTTTTGGACTCGCATTGTATTTATTTTAGTTCTTGCGTTTAATTTATAGAGCGAATGTATTGGGTGTACAGGTTTATTAATTATATTGTGGTGTAAAATGTTTATTAGAATTAGTTTTAGTTTAATTAGCGATGGTGCTGTTATAATTTTTCTTTTTTAAACAAATATAGTTTATCATAAATAGTTTATTATAGCTTATCCTCTCAGGTTGCCTGGCAGAGATTGCTATCTAGCAATAAGGCCGCCTTTTTTACATTATAATCTGTAACTTTTTACAAGTACTTATTTTGATTTTTGGATGTACTGTACAATAAAGTATTATAATTAAATAAATAAATAAAAATGAAAAGTATCTTTCTTTTACTAAGCATTTTACGTAAACAGAACAAAAACGTATAAGGTATACTAGCTGTGCCCCGCGGTCTTACCCGCGAAGTTCCCGTTCTCGAAGCAATACCGGAATAAAAAGGAACCTATGTGTTAATCCAGGGTATCACCTATCTACATATCAAATTTCAACTAAATCGGTCAAGCGTTTTGCGTGAAAGAATAACAAACATACATTCTTACACAACTTTTACGTTTAATATATCAATAAATGGGAAGAATAATAATAAGTAGGATTGGTTTTAAAATTTTTATTTTTAAATCTCCGACACAAAGTAAGAAAGACCCTTGTTTTAATTTTTCCAAAAAGAAATAAAACATTTTCACTCACAAAAGCTGTTTCAACGGTCAAGAATGTAACCGGAAGTGGTCTGGACCAGGTGGAGGAAATGGCGGCGCATCCGGTCGCACCCGAGAGCCTTCAAATCACATCTCTTTGTAAGGCTTTACTTTTGAGGTGTCGAGTGTTTGTTGAGGTCGGTCTGAAATGTTTTTAATAGCATATTTTAAAATCCTTAGTAACTTTAAATCAAATAGCAATCGTTGATAAGTTAAACTTAATTAAATAAGTAAAGGAACTTTTTAAGTTACAGGATTACTTATTAACAAGAATTAGGTTCTTAAATGACTACCTAGAGTATAATATTGTCTTAAACCTATAGTTTGATGTATGTTCATCATGATGGTAGTATTTAGAAGTTTGAATCTTCTTTATATAATAACCTACAATATAATAACCTATAATATATAACCTACTAGCTGTTGCCTGCGACTCCGTCCGCGTGGACTTTCATATAAATTTTGACACCCCTATCCCCTTATAACCCTTTTTTCCAGTTAAAAAGTAGCCTATGGTATTCTTCATATTTTTAACTAACTGTATGCCAAAAATCAGGTCGATTTATTGCTTTGCTACGTCGTGATGGAAGGACAAACAAACAAACAAACACACTTTCACATTTATAATATTAGTATGGATAACATACGATCTTTTAAGACGAAACTATTGAAACCACATTTAAGTTGATTTAGTAGTTCATGTGCTATGGTAGAACTAACAACCATACATACATACTATCAGAAACATAACCCTATTTATTTATTTATTTATTTATTTATCTATTTATAATGAGCACCAACAAGTAGGACAACAATTTGTGATAGATTTTACAATTTCGCACCAGTAATAAAACAATTGCCCACTTAATTATAGGTGCCCTAAAAATTCGAAACAGTCAATAAACGTAATTAGTTAGAAAATTAAACATTATAAAAAATCAATTAGTAAAATAAATGGTACAAATTACATTCTTATGATTAACTATAAATTTCAATGTCAAGTCTATACCATTATATACCATCTCTGTAGTCACTTCTAACAATTTAAACACTATTAAAGTTGTCTAACTAATAAAATAATACGGAACCCTAAAAAAACAACAAACATTTAATATTAAAAACCCCAGCTCGAAGACAATGTACAGATAATTGTTAAACTTCGCAATCATATAAAAATCATGGAAACTCCTAAACTTTGGCGATGAAATTAAGAATTTATTAAAACTCAAAACTAGGGGTCAGGTGGCGTGCTTATATTTTTCACGTTAATTTTGTATAAACTTCAAAGAAACCTTGTTTGCAACTTCTATTCGGTTTTAAAATGTCTTTAAATTTATGTGAAGTGTTTTTGCTAAAATTTTTGGCCAGGCGTTTTTTTATTTAATTTTATTTAAAGTTAAATTCAAATATAATTATAAATGGATAATGTACTTTAATAATAATATTAAATGTAAGTGCTATTTTCGATTTAGAAGAGTTAATCTTTTTTTTATTTTATTAATTTATTTATAACTTTTTGTTGTTAGATTTCTTTGCCTTCCCATTATTTTACTTGATGGTTGTCTGGTAGAAATTACTCATATAAGTTAAGGTCGCCATTAACATGTGCATACTTTTTGCTTTTTTTACTTTTGTTTTTATGTGTCACCCTTACTAATATTATAAATATTAGAAAGTAGGGGTGTTCGTTACGCTTTCACCCCAAAACTACTGGCCCAATCATCGTGAAATTTTGTATATAGACATAAAGAATATCAGACAAGCAAACATACATACTCATAAACTTTCGCATTTATAATATTTGTGGAAAATAAAATTACCCATGCTCATTCTAATACCTTTACCAATATGTGTACAAAAGTACACGCAAGTAGTACACGCAAAACGGCTGGGCCGATTTAGTTGAAATTTTGTATGTAGATAGGTATAACATATAGGACACTATATTCCCCGGGAACGGGAACTACGCGAGTTAAACCAAATAATAATCATCGTATCTAGTAAAGAAGGCACTCATTTTCTTTTAAGGGGATAGCCTAATATAACGAAGTATAAATAAATTGAGATAGTAAGCTTCAAAAGCTCAAGTGTCGTAGATTCCTGGAGCGACGCCGGCTGCTGTGCCTACCTTTGTTTCATATCCTGATTCACACATTTTTTCTAACAGCCGATTGTTGGTAACTATGCAGACAGATTTTTTTTATATGAGAGGGCGCTAACGGGCAGTCGCGTTACCCAATGTTAAGTGATCAGCGCCACCCATGAGCACTCGCGATATCACGAGTGTACTACCGGCCTTTTGAGGAAAGGTACGCTCTTTTTTAAGTATGTGTTCGAGAACGCTGCATTAAGAAGCTGATTTCACAGGAAAAGTAATTACTGGGCTAATGAGTCTTTACATCTGCCCGGCGCAAAGGGCAGCGCTGCTTCACCCTGCCCGGAGCAAAGTTCTGGGTAGCACTACATTGGTTATGGGCTGACGTTTCTCTTACCATCAGGACCCTCCTGATCAGCTCGTCTCACCACTTCATAGAATAATAGAATTAATAGGTCAAGGTGGTGAGGTTGCTATTGTAACCTGTGGCGTGCAGTGATAGAAATTAGTGGTAAGCATCAAACCGTATAACTCCTCTGAGCTGTCTTCATGATAGATGCGGAACGAAATCCTTCTTTAGTATCTTACTCATTAATAAAAAAATGTTTAAAAAAAGTTGTAAAATAAATCCTTGTCCATATCGGCGAGCATTCGTTATTAGGTATGATCGGGCAACAGTGGATTTCAATAAAGCCCGGCCTTTTGTTACGTGTTACCAATATTTGAGCTCGACTCGCCTCGATATTAAAAGATTCATTTCAGATCACTTCGTTCATCATCCGTCTAACTAATAACGGCCTTACAAACGATATTTTTGAAATAGAACCGTTCGATTTTATTGTTCCAACTAGCCGGTTAAAGAAATACACAAAATATTTTGGTTAGAATTGAACTAACTAGTGCTCCAGTAAGGAGAAGAATAAGTAGGAGAAATATGCCTTACCTCTGAACAAAGGGATCATTAATCTAATTAGGGTGGGATGATGAGTTGTATTTAAATAAATATGGAATAAATATCATAAGCGGGATTCAGAATGCTGTGTATTAGCAATGTTCATTGACTTCTTGGTGCAGTTCTATGCTAAAGGTGGCTACGATTCCTAAGATAAGAATCTTAGACAAAAAAATACAGATGTTGCGAACCCTACTAATATTATAAACGCGAAAGAAACTCTGTCTGTCCGTTTGTTACGCTTTCACGCCAAAACTACTGTACCCATTTTAATGAAATTTGGTACACAGATCTTGAGCCTTTAACATTGGATTTTTTGACTGGAATAAAGGGGTTACAATGAGAGTCGCGGGTAAGATTATCTTATAATATGCATGTTACCTTGGTGCCACAACACAAGCTGTGTTTCGTGTGAGTATAGCCATCAAAGGCTATGCTATGTTGAAATAAGCGTTTGAAGTTATTTTTATAACAGCTTCCAATAGACAGACATTGCAAAATTCAATCAAAGTCAAAGTCAAAGTCAAAAGTATCTTTATTCAATTAGGCTACATAAAGTAACACTTTTGAATCGTCATGGTATTACAAAACATTTACCACCGGTTCGGAAGGTAGTTTCTACAGAGAAGAACCGGCAAGAAACTCTGATAGTCGCTCTTTTTAAAATAAGAACATACAATTGTAAATATAAACAAAAATTCAACTATTATAATATTTATACAATTATACATGAAAAAGGGTCAATCTTTATTCATTCAGTAAAACAAAGAAATTATAACAATTCAATAGTTATAAGAATTCTAAGGTTTATTTACCGAGAGAAAAATACATCGTTAGCTCAGGTAAGGTGCGGAATAGACAATTAATTTTATTTATTCGACCGCGGACTGAATTTTAACCAACTGCGCGAGTAAATAGCCACTTCGTAATTAAATCCCTTTCAGTAATTCAGTTATAAGTTTTCTTGCTGTTAAATTCGGTATTTGGACTGTCAATTGTTTTGATACTTGAAGAAGAATATAGAATAAATAATTAACTAATATTATAAATGTGAAAGTGTGTTTGTTTGTCCTTCCTTCACGCCGTAACTAAGCAATCAATCGACCTGACTTTTGGCATTCAGTTAGTTCAAAAGATGGATAGTAGCATAGGCTACTTTTTAACTGGAAAGAAAAAGGGTTATAAGGGGGGAAGGGGGAGGGGTCAAATTTTATATGAAAGTCCACGCGGGCGGAGTCGCGGGCAACAGCTAGTAATTAATATAAAAGATGGCGACTTTATTATTTGTACGTGATAAGGTTTGGAACTACGGGTTCGATTTTATGTTTACTTTATATTATATGATAGCTATCTTTATGAGGAACTATAGTCTAGTCTAGTTATGGCAACTAATTATCGGATAAATACAAATAAATATACTTTTATTTTGTAAATACATATATACAATACAAAGCAACATCCAGACTCCTCAAGAATACAAATGCAAATTACAAATATGTTTTTCAGGTGTGGGCATCGAACCCACGACCCTTCGTGCAGAGAGCAGTTGTGGTACCACTGCGCCAAGCGGTCGTTATTAGCTATCAGATATTCATTACATAAGGAACACACATTAATATCACTTAACCTCACCATCTTTCCTTGAAGTCGGTTAAAGTCCCCTACATTATATTCTTGAGTGATATCCATAATGAAGGCATTACCCTCCAAACATTTATCCCGACCTAATCGCGCCCTCACGTACCTTAAAAACCACTTAATAAAATTTCCACAGTAAATTAATTCTGCCGAAATCCGTCTCTTTGTGACAAAGAAAAATTGTAACGTATGTCTTGCGTTGCGTGCGAGGAGTTCTATTGGAAAATGGACTTTGTTTGTAAGAAAATAGAGTGTATACTTGATTGGGGTTTTCGTAATAGAGATGATTATTAAGATGCAAAAGAAAGGCGTTTTAGATGCGGTATAGGTCGCGTCATTTATGTTTAGCGCTGGACGAGAATAGCTGCGCATCGGTAGAATCGCGCTCGTAATGACGTATTGGTGCGAGAAAGACAACACGACTGGGACAACCAATCAACGCTAGCGCACCCGACGATCACGCGCCCCGCGCGCCGCGCTGCTCGATACATTATTTTTGACTTCTGCGCAGGTTTCATTCAGCGCTAAAGATTCGTGACGCTTACTATAAATGAAAAGGCTTTTGAAACCGTAGACGAGTAGTTTTACAAGTAGTAGTATTTTTAAATTTTATTGTATTTAAAGCAATGTAGAAGGGAATTTACCTTCTTCTGAACCAAAGACAGGATCCTCGACCAGTCATACAATTCAAGTCATTGACTGGCTAGGTTTATTTTACATAACCGCGGGGCATGTCTAGTTCTAGTAATACTAGCTGTGTCCCGCGCTTTTACCCGCATAGTTTTCCGTTCCCGGGACAATACCCGGATGTAAATTATAACATATGTTAACCAAGGTCCCACCTATCTACATGCCAAATTTCAATTAAATCGGTACAGCTGTTTTTGTTTGAAAGAGTAAAAAACATCTATTAATTTATCTATTTTTAACTACATGTACAATGAAAACATTAAAATATAAACATTAAAAGCTACCATGCATCATGTAATTGTCGGCCTTATCACTCATAGCGATTTCTAACAGGCAACCAGGCATACCATACATCCATACATACATTCTCCCAAACATTCACCTTTCTAATATTAGTACGATTAGTTTATTTTAGTATCGCTGTCGCTTTTGACTTGGAACCCGCAAATATAACAAAAAGGTAAGTCAGGCCGGCTGTCGGTACACGCGGGATGAGTAATGGGTCGCGGGTTCGATGTAAACGGTGTAATTCGATTGTTACTGCGTATATTTTTTCGTTTATTTGTACGTCAGAATACAGAAAAAAAGATTCTTATGAAATTTTTACTGATGTACACGGTGGTTAGGTTTAGCGATTTCTTCCAGAAAGATAACACATGACATGATAACAATCTATTAATCTTATTATTATAAACAAATTAGGCTAGTAGGTTCGCTAATTTAAAAGAAAAAATGATAATTTTTTAAGCAAGAAACATAACACCCATAATAAAATATTAACTTGCTTACTAATAGGTTTCTTATACAAATATGAAGTTGTTTGTATAAATGCTTTCCTGAAAAAACTACTAGACCGATCATTATGAAATTTTGTACACATATTCTTGAAGTAGAATGTACATGGACTGTTTAATTTTCGATATTTCTTAATTTGATTCAAAGCGAGCGAAGCCGCGGATAAAAACTAGTCCATACTTATATTATAAATGTGAAAGTATGTTTGTTTGTTTGTCCTTCCTTCACGCCGTAGCTAAGCAATCAATCGACCTGATTTTTGATATACAGTTAGTTGAAAAGACGGAGAGTAACATAGGCTACTTTTTAAATGAAAAAAAGGGTTATAAGGGGGAAAAGTTTATATAAAAGTCCACGCGGACGGAGTCGCGGACAACAGCTAGGTCTATATAAACTTGGAAACTGCATCTATTAAGTAACTCCAAGTCCACGTATACATCTTAATAAACGTAAAACTTTGGACAAGAATTACACGCGAAACTTCCAGAAACTTCGGGGCAAATTGAAATGATTTTTTCATTAAAAAGTTTCGAATTCAGGTGGAGTAAGTGAAGTGGTCCGATTGAAACTTTGTGAAATGGATTTTAAGTTTATTTGAGATAGTCTTGAACTTGAGTTTTAAATAATTCATTTTTGTAAGTATTCGTTTTTAATACTCTCATACTTTTTAAATAAGAACATACAATTGTAAATATAATCAAAAAACCCGACTATTATAATATTTTATACATGAAAAAGCTCACCGTCCCACGAGCGTTAAGAAATACCTATCATACAAGAATATGTTGTTTTCGTTTCCTTGGTTATATCTATATAAAGCACTAGCTGTTGCTCGCGACTTCGTCCCCGTCGAATCTATTTCTATTATTATGTTATAGTGAGTCAATCTTAGAAGATAGACATATACTGACGCGGACTTTTTTTTAGGTCATTTAAAGAGGAATAATTCTTTCATACATATTATTTTTGTATCTTGAACCGTTTTCGCAGCGCACGCAAAGGAAGCCCTCAAAGATGAATAATTTCCCCGTTTTTTCCATATTTTCCATTATATCTTCGCTCCTATTAGTCGCAGCGTGATGTTATGTAGCCTAAAGCCTTCCTCGTTAAATGGTCAATTCAATAAAAAAAGAATTCTTCAATTCGAACCTATAGATCCTGAGATTAGCGCGTTCAAACAAACAAACAAACAAACAAACTCTTCAGCTTTATAT
Source organism: Eurema hecabe (assembly GCA_026213755.1). Lineage (NCBI taxonomy): Eukaryota > Metazoa > Arthropoda > Insecta > Lepidoptera > Pieridae > Terias > Terias hecabe. The sequence goes on from JADANM010002527.1 coordinate 998,031, forward strand.
ATTAGTATAGATATAGATTCCTTTTATTAATTTATGCCGGAATACTGGAACTATTGAAATTTAAGAACAAATCAAATCTGTTTTATTTGACAGCTCGCTATACAAATCTGTCAAAATTACTAGACTGAGGCATGCTCAAATTTGATTTGCGTAAAAGTATTCAGTTCAGTTAATTCTTTCAGAGTCTAATCTGCCTGGATACCAAATTTCATCCAATTAAATTCATTGGTTTTTGTTTGAAAGACTTACAACCATCCATACCTATATCAAAACAAACTTTCAAATTTTTATTAACAGTAAGGATATACCAGTTATGGTAGCGGAACCCTAAGGTATTGCCGAATTAGCAATACCGAATTGGGCAACATCATACAGGTGTGTTTCGCGGTACCGCGGCCACCGCGATGCATTGAAACATGCAATTGGGACATCGGACCACCCAGATGGCCACCGAGGATCGCAGCCTGAGCCACCCCAGCAACTCTTCACTTCATGCTCACACTTCGAGCAGTCGTCACTAATTTAATATTAAGTTAATTTTAGTAATCTTGTATTCTTTTATAATTAAAGTTTTTATAAATCAAGTATATTTTTTTGCATCTCCTGGGCACCTACATTCATTTTGGAACAAAAGTATACTAATATAAAAATGCAAAAGCATATACATGATCAGTCTAGACTAGACGTACAAAGAAACAAACAAATTTTCCTTCTTCATAAAATTTGTATAGAAACACGTTACATAATGTAGGTACATATTTTCTTACAAAACAAATAACTTCTCCAAAAATCTATCAAAAACAAGAGGATAAAGTTGCCGGATAACCGTGATCCAGGTGAGCCCGGATTATCCGGGTCAATCCGGATGCCGGACCATCCGTCTTAATGATGTAGCATTTAGTGCATTGTCACCGACAGCTGTCACGGCAGCTTAGGGCATGGATCATTTGATCCGTATTTGGGCTTTATTTTTATTCTAACACTAGTTACGGCCCGCGGTTTTACGTGTAGTTCCCGTTCCCTGGCCAATAATAATAATAAATAATAAATATTTTCAGGACATTCATACACAGCGCCATCTAGTTCCAAGCTAAGCCGAAGCTTATGTTATGGCAACTAGATAACGGAATAAATTACATATACATACACTTTTCTTTTGTAAATACATACATACAATACACAGCAACACCGGGACCCCAGAAAAATACAAATGTAAATCTATACATATAATAAAAACGTAACGAGTCGCTGTCTATACATGAGAATAAATATTACAGGAGACCTTTATTAACGCAATAGAACCCAAAACAATGATTTTTGGAATTTTTGTCTGTTTGTCTGTTTGTTTGTGCACGCTAATCTCAGAAACGGCTTATCCTATCTAGATGGGGTTTTCAATGATATATTGTGGTAAGCTTAACTTAACATTTAGTCTTTAATTCATGTCAATCGGTTCATAAATAAAAAAGTTATGGCAATTTAAAGAATCACGTTGAACTTGCTGAACGTTTGTTGGCGCGGGTTAGGCATTTTCAAAAATGCGGCCCAAGTCACTTTTCTACGCTGGCACTGCTAGTTACAAATATATTTTTCCGGTGTGGGGATCGAACCCACGACCCATAACGCAGAAAGCAGTTGTGCTACCACTGCGCCAAGCTGTCGTCATACCGGGATGTAAGCTATCCTATCTTTTAAGTTGGATCAAACTGCACACGGTGTGCAAATTTAATTTAAAAACGGTTCAGTAGTTTAGGAGTCAATCGCGGACAAACAGCATTACACGTAATTTGTATATTAAGATTATAAATGTGAAAGTATCTGTTTATCAGTCTGGCTTTCACGCCAAAACTACTAGACCGATTGTAATAAAGTTTGGTATACAGATAGTCTAGAGCCTGTGAATGGACAATAGGCTACGTCTTAATGGGTTCTAATGGGAGGTCAAGGTTTATATGAAAGTCCACGCGGACGGAGTCGCGGGAAACAGCTAGTTTTTTATAAATTTATAAATTACTAGGTGGTACAATTTTAATGAACACCGATACTATATTTTAGTGTCAAAAATGTGTGGAATCTTTAAATACACTTTTCGAATCGACAGTACTTGTTTTATAAGCATTTAATACAGCTATAAATCGTTATAGCATTTAATAATTTAGAATGGTACAATATACACTAAATCTTGAAATAAATAATACTCTCTATACTCATAGACGTATAACGCATAGACTGATAGTCCCTTAATAATCGGTAAGTGAAGCCAAAACTGTATACATGTAAGTGTAAAAAGCATATCCACGATAACACGCACACAAGCCCACCAATAAAGTTGCTGCTATAAGAAATTTGTCCCTATAGATGTGGAAAAATGTAAATCTACGAAATCATACAAGTTTTGATACGATGTACTGCGGAGACAATGTAAATAGACAAAATTGTCTACTTTAAAATGACTTGATTTTTTTTATAAAAGCGGGGGCAAACGAGCTGGCGCGTCACCTGATGGAAAGTGATCAGCGCCGCCCATGAGCACTCGTGATGTCACGAGTGTGTTGCCGGCCTTTGCTAGCTCATACTGCGGTTCTAGCTGTTATTACTCTATGGGTGCTGTCGAAAATACAAAGCAACGGACACTCTCATTTCCGTCACATATAAAGTACTAGAAATATATCATTGTTTTCAACTATTTGCAGATTATAATAGATGCATTCACATATTAGGAATAGTATTTGTATGTCTGTAACGTTGTTGCTGGTTCTATTGAACCTGTTTTGATATTTATTTTGATAAACAGAAGCGACATTATTTGTTAATGTTATAACGTATTAAAATATTTTTTGTTAAAGAGAATTGCAGATTATATGATTTAGCATTTTCTATTGGAGCTTAAGTTGTTTTTATAATATAATGTATTATATAGTAAGCAAATATTACTACACATAATCTTTACAAAGCTTGTTGTAATGGAAATATAATATAAAACAAAACATATCTTAAAATCTAATAATGCCTTTTTTGGATTTTTTAAAGAGTTATTTTCCTAAAAATGTCACCTTGTTAAGGCATCTTTCTAGAAAGAAAATCCGACTTGCACTTTTCCAGCTTAATGCAGCTTTAATTTTATCAAGCTGTTAAACTTAAAACAAACTTAGCTGTACAGGTGTTAATCAAAAACAAAACATGTTGCGAAACTTGTGAAGTTTTGACACAAACTCGCCCCGAAGCTGACAGATGCGAAGGGTACTTTTTTATCTTGCTTTGAATTTTAATATAAAGGTACCTTACTTAAAGGTACTTATATTATAAAAGTGAAGGTTTGTGAGTGTATGTGTTTGTTTGTTTCTCTATTATAAATAGCTGAATTGATTGTGATAGAATTGAAGCAATAGTAACATAGTCTTATAACGATAGAGATTTTAGATACTTTACTAGAAGCTTTATTTCTTACACTTGATTAGGTAGGTTATATCTTAATAGAAAAGCACGCGTAACACGTACCTACAATTAGTTAAAGTTTCATCAAAATTGGCTTAGTAATTTAAGAGATATGGATATAACACTGAATCACTCTTGGCTAGTTTTCATATAGTTAGTATAGATTGATATAGTTTCATATAGTATATAGAGGATCCTACCACAAAGTCAAAGTCAAAAGTATCTTTATTCAACTAGGCTACATATAGTAACACTTTTCAACAAACTCTGTATATCACCGTAACGTTTTAAAATACGTCGGAATACGTCTAAAAGTACTAAATCCCGCAAGCACCGGTTGTACTAGGTAGTTCCATTAACCGTACTTGCGGCCCGAGTCTGAAATCGTGTTTGATCCGGCCCTATCCGGTTCTATCCGGTTCCAGCCGGCCCGGTCCGCCTTGGACCGGAATAATCCCGCTCACCTGATCCGCAGGCAACTTGCGGTGTCTATTGGGATCAGGATCAAACCGGCTCGCACTCAGAGTGCTTAGTTAAGTATACTTTTAGAGAATCATTTGTGTGTTTGGACGTGTTGGTTAAAAAGGTCCTTGTTGGAAGTCTGTTAAATGTATTGAGCTTATCCTAATGTCGATTTAATTATTTAGTAACATAATTAAAATTCTTGTAACTAGCTTTTTTCTACATTAAGGTAGCCTATATTATCTTACATCGAGTTTTTTTCTTGCCGGTTCTTTATCACGAAATGAGGCTTTGAATCGGTCTTTAGTTCACTTTACTTTTAAAGTTGCAATCAGAGTCTCTTGCCGGTTACTTTATGTAGCCTAGTTGAATAAAGATATGCTTGACTTTGACTACTGAAGTAGTTAATTGTACCAATATTTAACTTTGCGTGAAGTTAATACAATAATAAAGAGTACAATAAAATGGCAAAGAAATAAGCTATTAGACAATTGCAGGAGCAAAATGGATTCCACAGATTATATTAATTCAACAACAAAGGGTGAAAAAGTGTCGAAAAAGGGTTTTGTGAATACCTGAGTAATTCATGCTAACGAATGCAAGCCAATTAATTAAGAGCAGTCTGACGGTCTCAAATCTGCTGCCGCGGAGGAAACTGAGCGATAGTGGCGTTTCACACGCGTCTGAAAAACGCGGCGTTTTATTTTTGGTAATAGAAACAGTCAATATGGCTAATGCATTTTACGGGAAGTTGAAAATGTTTACTGGGCTTATTACTTGAGGTAATTATGATTATAGTGAACATTTTCTTTAATGTAAGCGGTTACACGTATTTTTAAGTTTCTCGTAAGTGTTAGAGCCAATCTGTTAGTATACTGAATTGGGCTGACTTTTTGTACCTCATTACTACGGAAAAACGTTGTCAAGTAATGGCAATTCATCAGAGATATCATTGTGTCGTTAATTTAGTATTTCCTTAGACTTAAAGTTGCTGCTACATTGTTCAATAAGTGCCTCTTGCTCCCTTCCATTATTCCCTTTTTACAAATGCTTTCCTTTTCCCCTTTTTTTATAGATCGCAAGGAGTTTGTAACACACGTAACATCATTTTTTATTAACAGTTGTTAACAGATACAGCAAATTGCTAATATTTATAAAAAAAATCGTTCACACGTGCAACCGCCGCGTTTCGACGTTTTCCGTCTGATATCGCCCTAACTACTAATTAATATAGCTGAATCTCATCTCACTGCAATGAGATCTCGCAAAGATTAAGGTGTTCCATTATGCGTTGCTCCGCCATTTTTAAATTACAACTTCCTCGATTGACTTTTACATTATACCAGAAAACGGGAGAGAATTTAAATAATTTTATATAGAAAATCAAACATAGAAATAATAAGCGTTTCTTGAATAAAAGTGTAATTATAAAAAAAAATATAAGTTAATTATTTAGCGCAAATGCAGACGTAAATTGGGAAGTATTAATTTATTTTTTATGGAAACTAGAGAATAGCTGAAGTTGAGAATAAAACATAAAAATAGCGGTTTTAAGCGGTTGTCTTTGGCTAGTCAAATCTACGCTTAATTTTATTAAATTGTGTTTAATTTCTTACGTAATAAAGTTTTTTTTTGACTGACTTTGAATTTGAAGGTTTGTTTTTTTTTCAAAACTAATAGCCGCCATAAATGTGATAAATTGTAAAGGAATTGTGTGTTTAGAGACAGAAGCCAGCGGGTCCGGTGACTATAAGGTATTTGTCACTTCCCCTGCGGAGAACTAGTGATGTGCGCGAGTTATCGATGCACATTTTTATCGATATTTATATATATTTAGTCAACCTGTAATTGTTTGCTCAAAAAAATACAATAACATTAAACAATATTAATGAAAGAAGCACACGATGCATAGAAAAAAAGAATAACAATTATAACATTAAAATAATAATATGATAAACAATTATAATTATATAATGATAAACAAGTATTTGAGCATGGCTTATATCGATTTCAAAGGAAATCTACTTTACGAGTACAAAGACTAATATCGACTTTCATTCAGGTATAATACCCAATTCCATATTTCGAATACAATAATCATCTCGATTGTATCGATAATAAACCTGGACTATAAAAGATCTTTTCCTAACTTTTTAATATATTTTTGTCTATAAATAACAGTTTAATTCCGTAAGAGAAGTGACGTTATCGATATGATATTCACAACCCTATTATCACCGACCGTGAAATCAGGAATACAAAGAGTTTGCGAGCGTCCCGCGAGAGATGAATTGTGTTAAAATGCCTTCATAGATCCCAAATCACCTGGATAAAGCGTTATTGTGAGTCAAGTTCAATAGGGTTGGAGTTCCGTTATAAATGCAAAGTCGATATATCAATAGGGATGTGCATATGCTATAAAATAACTTATAAAATAGCTTATGGCTATTGTTGTGTTTTTTTAATCTCTGATTTAGTGATGTAGATAGTCATTAATCACTTAAAAGAAGGTTAAAAAGTTGTTGATAGAAAATTACTTAAGGAACAATAAACTTTTATTATTTAAATCAATGCAACGCGGCCCATAGTAAGGAAACTCCGTGACAACTAACATAGCAGTATTGTCAACAATATACTCGTATGTGACATTAAGAAACATTTTTTATTATCTGTAATGGTTTATATTTATAGTGGGAACATTACAACATATATAATCACTCTTAACTATATTTACAATACTACAAGCATAGATCTTAGTTACACAGATTTCAAATAGTAAACATCTGTTTTTAAATACCGATATATACATAAATAGAAGACTTGCAGAATTGCACATCCAAAAATAAGCCCCACTCAACGCAGATTATATCAACGAAAAAAGCGATTGTTCAATCGCGTCGCCATCTTGTTTTTCACAAACAAAACACTAAACAAAAATTGGCTATTACCTCCGGAATCCTTTCCATCAGATATCCAGTCCAGCAGGTTATCAGCGCTATCAGGACGCCCATCTGTCTCCGTCAGGAGATGGAGGTTATAGCTTTGTTTTCGGAATTTTCATTTTACAAGTTTAAGGGTAAAAACTATCGTCTATGCGTCGCTGAGATAGAAAATTTTCGTAGGTGAGTTTCTTAAATTTTTCGTTTGAAGTATGGAAGAAGTTACAAAGGTTAATTAAATAAGGATTTATTTTGACGTAGACATTTATTTTGATTCAATTTACATTAATAAAACATTTCAATAAAGTCAAAATCAAAGTTAAAAATTTATATTATTCCGTAAGACATCAAATGTTACGTGGACATTATAAAATACATATACTTATTATACAATAAATCCTGGATATTAAGATGGACTTTAATGTTTCTCAATTATATATAATTTTCAAAGTCAATATTCTTAAAAAAGATTAAACAATCTGTAAAGGCAAGTTTAATGTATCTTTTATTTTATTAAATCTTTAGGAGGAAAGTTGGATATCTAGGACACATCGTACGGCACGATAGGTACCAACTCCTCCAACTCATTATGATGGGGAAAGTAGAAGGGAGAAGACGCGCTGGTAGAAGGAAAAAATCGTGGTTGCGCAACATCCGGGAGTGGACTGGGATAGCCACCGTCGAGCACCTGTTTCGGTTGGCTGGCGACAGACGTTAATTCAAAGAGCTGATGGCAAACCTCCAGTAATGGAGTGCCACCTTAAGAAGAAGAAGAAGAAGAAATCTTTAGGAATTTAAGTTTCGAGATAAATATATTTTTTTAAATGTATGAATATTTCTTTGATTTAATAAAGGGAAATATTTTTTGTTGTTAGTAATTAGGGTCATTGTTTGGTACCTACCTCATATATTATAAAAGTGGTCAACTTTGTTCATACACACACACACACACACACACACACACACACACACACACACACACA
>JADANM010002527.1:1014425-1025092 GCA_026213755.1 Eurema hecabe
CTTTCAATTATACAAAATACTAGCGATACCGCAAAAACTGAATACCAGCATGGTCAGCATTAAACCAGTCTCCGACCTCGTCGCTATTAATATAAAATCGAATTCATACTTTACCATATCACCATTAGAACTTAACAACTGTCTTTACCACGGAATATCCTACATGTGCGAAACTCATAAAGCAATTTTGAATATAGACAGCGACCAGAGCTTCTGTGAAATAAATGGTGACACAAATAGATGCACTATTAAAAAATCTACATGCAAGAATAGCTGGGTCGAACTACATACTACATCTCAATACTTATATTTTTGTTGTGATGTTTATTCTATTAAAATAATATATGATGACAGCATAGACGTACGCCAAATAAATCGAGCAGGTGTTATTAATTTAAAACACAACTGTATCATAAAAGGGCAGGATTTCTCCCTGCATTCTATGCGGCAAGCATCAAACACAGAGAACTTATCACCATCATTTTATTTACCTCAAGTCAACCACATGAACAATATTTTAAACATAAATCTAACGACCAATATGATGCATCTTGATAATGATACACAATTGCTACATGGTTCGGATCTGACGAGTTTGAGACAGAGAATCGACGAGTTAAAAACAGCCGACTCGGATGGGTTCTCCGTGCACGACATTCACCACTACACTATAAGCTATGTGACCATATGCATTGCGATCTTATTGTGCACAATATGGCTATGGAGACGACGGACATCTCAACGCCGCCAAGCAGCATCATTTCTGCGGGCGAGAGGGCAGCCCAGCCAGCAGGTCATCGAGCTGCCAGCGCCCCCCGCGCCCCCCGCGTCGCCCGCTCCCCCCGCGTCGCCCGCTCCCCGCCCCATACCAAGTGACAGATTCGCCAATCGTTGGCGCAATACCTTAGATGATACCTTAGTTTAAAAGATATTGTTTAAAGTTTTATATTCGTAATTTTTTCAATTTTTTATATTTTAATTTTGTATCTTTTCTTCTTCTTATTCTTCTCGCGGGAGCATGTTCAATGTAATGCGAAATGCATTGCATCGAACAGTTTCCGCTTAGTCTGTATTTTACATAAGGAATAGGTTAAGTTATTGTAAGTTTAACCAGTATGCGACCAACCACTGTACGGCGCGTACACTACCATTCTATCGTACCAATTAAACCATTGAAGCCATATCCGCGCAGTATTCTTTACCAAGCCAACTAGAATACCAACCAAAACCACACACACCCTCTTTCATTTGAATTTTAATTTGGAATATGGAAAATTCAATTGTTCGTTTAAATTTAAAGCGTTCGAAAACGACGAACCCTTTCCAAATGTAGTGCAAGATCTTTCATAAATAAGATTTCAAAACAAACATATTAAACACGACGAAAAAATGGTCTTTGGTGCTCACACGTACCGCGAAATGTTCCTTTGATTACAAACGTATATTAATAGTAAAAATGGTTGAAATCAGTCTTGAAATACAAATGGTTTAAACATTTTCGTAGTAAGAATTGCTACGTTATATGCCTACGTTCAATATCTACGCCGTAGCATGTAGCCAGTAAGTACGCAGTTTTTGAAAATACGCTAGATATCAATATCGAACATGATTTGGTGAAATTACAATTAATTTATTCACATAAAGATAATTTTATTTTAAATAGGATGTGCAGATAAGAAAACTTCACATAATACACGCGTAATAATATATATTATCACGATCAAACAAGCAAAAATATCAGCTGTAATTGAAAAAAAATGCTATCACAATTTTCTAAGGCTATCGCTTGCGTATACCTGGCTATAGGTATCACCTTAAAAGCCTTATCGGACGTGAGTGGTCGTGGTTCACGGTCGATCGGCCCGACGTTTTATAACCGTCCCAGTGAACGCCCAATTACGACGGACAAGACGAAAGATTTGTATGGATACAGCTTAAAATATAAATCAGGAATCTTTAGCGCTGAATGAAACCTGCGGAGAAGTCAAAAATAAGGTATCGAGGGAACGACGCGGCCACGCGGCGCGTGATCGTCGGGTGCGCTAGCGTTGATTGGTTCCCCAGTCGTGTTGTCTTTCTCGCACCAATACGTCAATTACAAGCGCGATTCTACCGATGTGCAGCTATTCTCGTCCAGCGATAAACATCCGAGACGCATCCTATACACATATTTTAAAGACTGGGCTCTTCTAACGCTATTTTTGATTTTGATTTAGATAATAGACATATCAATCAGGGTCCTTAAATTGCGTAAACTGTTCTAAAATATCAGTAATCCACTTGTGACATCGCTGATCACTTTCAGGTGACGCGTCAGTTCGTATTACGACTCTAGAAAACACATATTACAATATTAAAATGTTTGGTAATTTCTATTCATCGCTTTAACCCGTAGTGTGTTTTATTAAACATGATATAATATTATGTTTATAATTTTAATTAAAATAACTTTTCTTAGCGCCCTGATGATGTAAAATTCTGTTATGTGTGTATTGTATGTCTTATAAATAGAATGTTTTTTGATTTCATTATTTTATTTTGTATTGTATTATATAATTATTTATCGCAATATTTATAGATAGCGATGCAGGTTAAAGTTTCTCTCTCCATTCTCCACTTTCATGTTTATGCTATTCTAATATACTAGATATTGTTTAACATTTTGTAAAATAAAACAATAAACTCAGTCGTATCCATATATGTCTAGCCGTTCCCTAGTTAAGCGGCACTTTCAGCCGGTTACCTTAGTCCATTTCCTTCAGAGATAGGTTTTCTTCTACATTAGTTGCAGGCGATGGAATATACCTGACGTATAGAGATCGATGGTGGATGCTTTCTGAGGAAAATGTGTATGTGTATACCTAAGTGTATGTGTATGTGTATATGTTTATGTGTGAAGGTTTTCCTTATTGTTTCAAATGAACTAGGAATTAATAAAGCAATTGTAAAAGGAAATTGGGCAATAATACTTTTAATTGTGTGGTTGACTCAAAAAAACTATCATTCGGATAATGAATACTTAAATTGATGGCTAATTTTAATAATAAAATTTGACATTACATAAGTAGTTATTGACATAACTTTTTATAATGTATAATTGCAATAATGTAATTTAATATTAAATAATAATGTTGTATCCAGAATTATGATTACCAATGTATTGGTTGTTTTAGCAATAAATTATTATATATTATTATCTAGAAACTTGTTTTCGTAATACATGTTATACCTTTTAAAAGACTGGTAACTCTCTTCAGCGTTGAGTGAGTATGGTTTATCCCCTATTGTTAAAGTGTATTAAACTTTGTATACACTAAGGATTAATATAATAATGATAGTAATGGGTATATTCGTAACTGATTAATTGTGGAAAGTTATTTTTACGGTTTCCTGGACTATAAGTTAAACTTAACAATAATTTATTTATTTACACAAACCAAAATTAAGTGTAAACGCTGCATTATCACTTGAAATGATTTCTTTCAGGCAACCTCAGAATTTAACAATATTGAATAAAGGACGGGTAGGTAACAAGTTTAAGTTTAATTTGAAACAAAAAAATAGAATAAGGTATACTCGTATTATTATGGTCGAAGATTCATGAGAAAGTCTATTTAGTACCGCCTGCTTGAAGTTTTAAGAGAAGTGTATTTATAGGTTGATCTAATGCCCAGTCACCTTTCGATCCCATCTTTCGGCTAAGCCCTTCAATTTGTACTCAATTGACTGTGTTAATACCTGTCATGGTAAAGGAACGTTTTTTGTATACTCTAACTCTAATCATTGTTATATAAAACAAAAATTATTTCTATTTCAGCTTAAGATTAAAAAGGTAAATTGGTTGGCTCGGTCATCCCTTTTTTTAGACTATAATATTATACATTATTATTATTTCACTCCTAAAAACTAAAATCAGAACGCTTAAGACGTCTTAAACTAGTCAATTCATACATTTGCTTACTGTACAACAAGCGGTACTGTCCGCAAAAAAATTGCTCAAAACAGATTCCCAAACAAAACGGCAACAATAACATTAAGATATCAGATATCGCAGGATAAATAGCAGAGAAGCACCTGCGATGTGTTTGATCAGATAAAAGGTGGTGTCAGATGGCAGGAATCATGTTACTAAACGCTGAGGTGGCAAATACTCCGAAATAGAGTAAACAGATTGATTCGATAGCCCTGACTTCTATATGTCACCGGAAAATAACAAGAAAAGTAAATTTATAAATTTCCTAGGAAAATATATTTAAAACCTTCGTTGGATTCTAAACGAGAGATAAATTGTTTTATTTTACGATCACATTAGATTGATGTATTTAATATATACTTATGTTAAGTTACAGAATTGTAAATTTTGTATATTTTAAAAGATGATTTTTTTCCCCCTTTTTTGGTAAAAAGTGTGGGACCCGTGCGAGGTTCTTACGCCGGTTCTTCTCGCCGGGTTAGTTCCCGAACCGGTGGTAGGCACCATGTAGACTTTCTGAAAGTATTTGTTTTTCAAATCTATTCAGAAAATAAATATTTTTCATTTTCATTTTCATTTAGAATCCTACGAAGGTTTATAAATTTCTTGGGAAATTTAAATTTATAAATTCTGTTCTTATCTTTCAATGACATATATATATACAATAGCATTATATCGACAGTATCTTAATTTATATAAATACGTGTCACGTTGTTTGTTTGTGATTGACTCCTAAGCTACTGAACCGATTTTAATTAAGTTTGCATACACTGTGCAGTTGGATGTAACTTAAAAGATAGCTTACATTCCGGTTTTGCCCGGGAAACGGACACTACGCGGGTAAAAGCTTGTTGCTTAGCGCTTGAAGGATGTTGATGTACGAATATTTAATAGTTGTTTTCTCATGTATATTAATAACAATTGTATCTTTTATTTTAAAAGGGCAATAGAGTTTCTTGCCTGTTCTTCTCTGTAGAAAATGCTTGTAATAGCATGACTATTGACTATTCAAAAGTGTTACTAAATGTAACCTTGTCGAATAATGATTTATTTGACTTGATATTAAATCGGTTTGTAGAATGAAAAATAAATATATTCCAATGCATTGCGTCTAAAGATGAATCAACAAGGTGTAACAATATATAACTTTTTAAAGGCCGGCAACCCACTCTAGATCTTCACAAGTGTTCATGGGTGGCGATGACTATTTTCCAACAAGTGGCTTCAAAAAACATCGGTTATAATTTTATTTAGAGACTAGCTGTTGCCCGCGACTCCGTCCGCGTGGACTTTCATATAAATAAGTTTCAACCGTCTAACTTAAGCGGTTTAGATTTTACATAAAAAAGGATATTCCCGCTAATTCCCGTCCCGCGGGAATTTCGGGAATTCCTTCCTTCCTTCCTTCCTTAGCGGATGCCTACGCCATAACACCTACCTGCACTGCAAATTTCAGCCCGATCCGTCCATTGCTTTGGGCTGTGCGTTGATAGATCACTATGGCAGACTGTCAGTCACCTTTGCATTATATAGATATATAGATATAGATAGATAGATTGGAATCGGTTTTGGATCGATTGTCGATTTTGGATATAAAATGCGGGTGTTACATTATCTTCCATTGTCTAACAACACAAAATAAACATTGTTTGTCCTCCGAGGTACCTCGTTAATTGGATGACAAAGGAAAAAGCAAGAAAGCAAGGAACTCAATCAATGTCCTGCCTGACTGATTGGTTGATCTTGTAATAATATTGGCGGATCCATCACGCATTGGTAATTATCCTAAATAGGTTTGGATAATAGATTTCAGTTATCAGTTTTGGGCTCTTAGGAGTTTTGGCGGGAATCGGATGGCGTCTGTTTGTAATTTCGATTGAATATTCCTTTTTTGGTGCATAAAGTGGTTTAATGTATGATTGTGATAGTGTGTCATGCAGTAAACTAGCTAATAAGTGTCCAAGAAATGAAGAATTCATTTGAGAGCGCTTAGTAGCGCCGTTCCGATTGCTCCAAGATTCGTCGAGGTTCTTCGTAAAGTTCACTATTATACACTTTACGAAGGGCAGAACGGAACGACTGACTGACTCGACTAAAGACGACTTGATGACGATTTTACTTGACTCATATCGACTTTTATCTTGACCACGTTGCCTCTTATTACATATTATTATTTACATTGACATTGGCAAAAAGCTAGACGCTAATGCCATAATATAAGAAAGAAAGAAAGAAAGTTTTGGGCTCACACCAGACAATAATAATTTTAAACGTATGGCCTTATTTTTCTTTTCAACCGACTTCAAAAAGGAGGAGGTTCTCAATTCGACCCGTATGTTTAATTTTATCTTTGCTTGTTAAGCGATAACTCCGCAAATTATGAACCGATTTCAACAAATCTTATTTCGGCGTATAGGTAATACCTCAAGGAGGGTCCTATTTAAATTTAATAATAAAAAAACAACCCCCAAGGATGGAAAATAACATAAACCAATTTGAACGATAATTTTTTTAAGGTTAATTATTCCTTAAATTAAACTTATCTGTCTAATAAATTACTTTTATTGTAAATGTTTAAATTTTCCTACATAGTTCAGATGAGGAAAGAAAGCTGTATTTATTGTAAGATTTATAACTAAGTTAGATCTAAGTTATAATAGCTTTGTGTAAAGGTTGGTGTACAAGAGGCGTCCCGCGGGTGCAGTGGTGAGCACTCCACTTAATAATATTTTTCACCTTGTTTCGTTTTCCAATTTTCCGCAAGTCACTCTCCGGGGTAACGGGCCGTGTTTTGATTTAGAAATGCGCCGGTCTGTTGCCGCCTTTTTATTATACGACACGATTTGTCTGAACGATATTTAATATTGGTGAAGAAAAAACTGTGTCGTAAATTGGTATAGTGTTTATGAATGTATATAATTATTCAAAATATAATATCGAAATTTGGAAGGTATGTTTACTTTTGAAATTAACTAACTAACAACTTCGGCTTGCTTTGCATAGGCACAATCAAGTCTTAAGAAATGTAACATTATATTTTTAGAGATCAGCAATATAGGCATTCGCAGAAACTTATAAATTATACCTAAATTAATTACTCTGATAATAAAATTTTAATCGACTCTTTATTCAACATATTCATTTTATCTATTTATTTCATTAACAGAAATACACATAAAATACTCATATAAATAAATTTTCGAGCAAATAAATGTCGTACAGTATAAAAGCCTTCATTTATCGCTCCTTCCAGGTTGGGAAGCGTCTTGGCTATTATATAAGAAATTTAATTTTTAACTTCATTTCTAATGACAATCAAAACGGTTTTGTGGACGGTGAAATTATGTTGTTAAGTTATTGAGGTAAGCACAGTTAAGTTCAAAGTAAGTAGTCTCGTTGAATAAAAATATATTTAGCTTCGTTTTTTAAGTCTTTTTGATTTGAATCGTATGGGCATGATATTTTTTGGAAAAATTGAATGAATTATCACTTTCTTTCTTTCTCTTGTATATCTGTAGCTTTTTAATATCAATGTACTTTATTATTTATTTATTTATTTTCACACTTTGTTACAATATACAACAAAAACATTTCCTTGGATACAACATTTGTAACAGGCCTTATCACTAACGAGTGATCTCTTCCAGGCAACCCATTACTTATTTGAAAGTTGTAAAGTAGAACACTGCTAGAAAAATCATTTATATGAAGAATTAAATTTGTTATAAATATCTAACTAATGAATGAAACTAGAAATAAAAATTAGAAAACGTTTTAAATTTTGACATCAAGTAATACTATTCTATCTTTTCTTAAAAATAGGTATACTGTTTTCTTTTTTATGACCAAACATTCTCGTATATAGAATGTCAACCTTTAGTTAAAACATTATTACTGTCTCCCTCCTAAAATAACGTCAGGAGTGCTTAGAAAAGAAATTGATAATATCATATCTTTCCTCATATACGGCGATCTTGCCGACCCCACTTATTGTAATATAATTTAGGTTGGGGCCAACGTTGGCCCAACGTTTGGTGTTGGATCTGATTTTGTCATTATACTATTTATTGGTTATAGTATTAATTGATGGTATCGAAATATTTCCAACAGTACAAGGTCCAAACACAATTTAATGGGAAAATTTGTTCATACAAAAGTATATTGATTTAATTATTTCTAAGTAGCCTGGAAATTAGGACAAGCCAATTTTTTTCTACTGAATAGACTCTGTGACAGTTTAGATCTGAGTTCAAATTATTATTTGGTAAACAATCATGTGCTTTAAGTCTTTTAAGGCTACCAACATATTAAAAATGTTCGGCCAACGTGTCCAAACATTGGTACCAACATTGGCGTAGCGACAAGGGTGACGCAGGTAACTCAGTGGAAAATCTAATTCACCAAATTGAATCACATTCGAGATATATTTTTCTTTTCGGACGCCATTGTGCGGAATGGATACGTGTATTTTGTTAAAAGGTTATTGTTAATTTTATTTATTATTGTATGGGAGAGAGAGAGGGAGAGGAGGATGGAAATAAATGGTTTTATATTCGACGTTTCTAGAAAGTAAATTTCAAAGTAATGCGTTTTAAATTAGTTCTGCTTACTTACTCGTGTAATGTGTGTAGAAAAATAATTGATTGATATGCGGGCGTAATTTTTTTTATTGTTTCTAATAGAATTATAATTATTATATTAAGAATTTAAAATAAAGTCGAACCAATAGGTCCAATAGCCCTCATGGGTAGCGATGACCACTTTCTATCAGGCTATTATTTAAAAAAACAATATATTATCAAAATAATGAAAGTATGAAATATCGAATCTAATGACAAAGCTTACTATTTTATTAATAACGAAGTTATGTTTTATAAGTTTTAAATTCATAAATATTAATTTTACTCGTATTAATTAAAAAAAAAGATGGAGTTTTGAACCAACACTACGGGGCACAATTTTATTTAGCAAAGATTAGTTTGGATGGATATATTGTAGGTTTTATAACCTTACTAGCTGTTGCCCGCGACTCCGTCCGCGTGGACTTTCATATAAACTTTAACTTCCCCTTTCTCCCCCTTATAACCGTTTTTTTTAGTTAAAAAGTAGCCTATGTTTTATCTCAGGCTCTAGACCATCTGTGTACCAAATTTCATTACAATCGGTTCAGTAGTTTTGGCGTGAAAGCGTAACAGACAGACAGACAGACAGACAGAGTTACTTACGCATTTATAATATTAGTATGGAGTATGGAAGTATGGATAATAATATGTAATATAGCTTAATAGTTGTAGCCTTTATACTAAAATTTTATACATACAATATCCATAAAGTAAAAACATCCACTGTAACTGTCCCTTAAAAAACCATACGACAAAAATTCCAACTTTGAAACGGTAACTTTTTAAATATAATTCAGAATATATTTGGAGTGAGTATTTTTGTGAATTCGCGTGGGGTCGCTCCGGTGCGGCTACAACAGTTAAAAGTAACAGACGCAGGAGTTAGCTACAATTTATATGTAAATCCGACCCGACTCGGTCTAGTCCGGGAGCGCGGGGTAGCAAGTAAATTTGATACAATATTAATTAAAATAATAAATATTAAAACATTTATTTAACGAAATTTAACAAAATTTGAATTTGCACAGCTTCCACAGAAGGTTTCCCTGTGTTGTGGAAGACTGGCTCCGTTAACATTATCTGTTATTAACCAATTTTTACATAAACATGGTGTTATAGTTATGATATGGGTTACATAAATAATATATTATATAATAAAAATTGTATAACTAATTAGTTTTGAAAGAAATTAAAATAAGAAAACTTAATATTTTAGATTGGACTTTTGTAATGATAAGGCGAGAATGTGGTGAGATAATTTATTTATTAAAGAAAATTCAAGGTTAAACAATTTTTTTGGGACTATTAACGTTAATGATTTCATGTAGCCGCTGCAAGACAAAAAAAGATTTATGCGGTAGGACTCGCTCTGAAGTGTTCAATGTAAGGCTTGTAGCGCAAGACAGAGAGGCACGATAGGCAAAAAATACAACCATTCTATCAGTATTTTCCTATGACGTTGTCACGTTCTAGTATAGTCGTAGTAGTCAGTCACTTCACCTTACAGAAACCGATTTTATTTTCATTTGGTACAGTACCAAGAGAGAGAAATTTTCGAAAATAATATAAAGGGACGTAAAATGTCTGTAGAAGAAAATACAGCCTAAATGAGCGTATCGATATAGCTTATTTAGAATCAAGTTTTACGTAAGGAAAAATATAAAACAAAATTTGCAAACTAAATCTTTTTCTCGTCTATCATTAGTTTAGCGTAGTTTGAAATAAAGACCCACGGTCTCCTGGCCTATAGCTCCGGTCTCGTCCGTCTCATGAGACAGATGTAATTGCATTTTGCTGAGGTGAGCGCATCCCACTTAGTTTTTATCGCCGCCATGACGGCTACCGACCAACCTACCAGTGACACTCACTAACACGCTTTGACAACTTTGACTTGACGTACAGTCGAATGAAAAAGTTAATTGACACATTCAGAATAACAAAACCATCTCAGAAAATCTCTAAAATATCTTAGAGATGACAATTCGACTTATTATATATAGTCAAAGTCAAAGTCAAAGTTAAAAGTATCTTTATTCAACTAATAAATTAACAATTTCGAATCGTCATGGTAT
>JADANM010002527.1:1029923-1042759 GCA_026213755.1 Eurema hecabe
ATTCACAAAAGCCACTTGATACCCTCAATTAAAATCTTAACATATAGGGTTAATAAACACCTTCAATAGGGATGTCCCAATATCGATAAAATTATATCGATGTAATATTTATACTAAATATAATAATTTATAGATGCCTCATTAATTTTGTGCCTACTAAACCGATAATGAAAAAATACGATTAGATAGCTACCTACTTAATGTTGAGAGGATTAAAATTTACCTAGTAGAAACCAATTAAGTTACAAAGCACATGAATTTTATGACCAACATGTGAATTTCATTTCTTTTCGTGAAAATTTTAGACTATTCTTGGTATCTTGCGTTATGTTTATATGCTACCAGCATATTAAATATAACTTTTAATATCAAAAAAAAAACAATATTAATAAACTATAAGCAGTACTTCTAACTTTAAGTTCTATTGAAATTACCAGGATAAAAAATATCAGTCGAATCTAACCGTATGCTACACTTCAGCCAAATCTCTTCAATAGTTTTCCGGAAAATAGCAAAAACATTTTAGTACATGTATCCTCACGAAACGCGATTTTAATTTAGTTCTATCGACTAGACGACATCCCTCAAAACATCGTTAAGAGGTACGTCTTAGAATTAAATTACACCTCGCTAACTCCAAACAATAATCTTTAACATTGCCAAACCCCGGCCCAGCCGGTCGTAGGGTACGGCAGTGCAGTCTCACTGACAGCGGGAATATTATCTACAACATAATATACGAATATATAATGACTTTGACGACCGTTTGCAGATATCGTACCAGCCTTAAGAGTGGTCATGTCTTCTTAAGACCTTAGAATGTGACCTTATAATCATAATCATGCAGAATTTCTGATTAATTACGACTTGCCGCGCATCAAGGAGAGAGCATATATTTTTCTAAAAAGCTGGCAAACAACTCCAGAGCTGTCAAGCCCCGCGAGTGTTCATGGACCAAGTTCTGAATCGCGCTATTGGTATTTATTCGGAACATCGAATTAATTATCGATCTTTTCTTTGGTTCAGGAAGGTTATATTCCCATCATAATTCCTGGTCACAAGAGGTCACGAAAAGCTGAGGTCTGAATTAAAGTGTCGCTTCAACTAAGGCCCCACAGTCATTAGAGAGGCTATGTTAGCATGCGGAGACCAGATAAGTTAAGTCACATTTCCTAGAGGTGTCATTTTATAGCCATGTGTAAGAAATAACAATCGTTAGAATGTACAAGGCTTTCTCCTGGTTTTCTTCCCATTCCCCGGTCTAATACCGGGATAATATATATTCTTCAAGGTCATCCAGGGCTAATTTAGTCGTCATATGTTCGAAATTCAAAATTGAGGACTATAGCCAAATTCAGTCAGTAGTTTCAGCGTATATACTTACATTCAAATAAATGATCTCTTGACGAAAATTCGCAATATTTAATTATCCTTCTTATATTATAGTAAGATCTTATAGCGCGTTTCCACTATATTATCGTTCTAGCCAATACAAAAATGTTTCGATATCCTAGCATTACTATATAATTTAATACTTATCCCTAGCAATACTCTGATGTTTGTTTTCAATAAAAACAAGTTTTTACTTTAAAGAAAAAGATTTTGACTTTATTAAAAAAAAATTCCTTCAATTTCACGTCCTTGAGCAAACGACAAGGCGACTACCGTGAAACAATAAAATATCGTGTCGTTCTTTAGATGATAGTAGTTTCTTCTTCTCAGTCGTTTCGCTCTTGCCAGAGCGGTCGTGGTCACATTCTTTAGCCATCACCGGTATAGCTGGTGGTGGAAGTGGTCGCAGCTTTTCGCACAATCTCCTGCCATCTAACTCTATCGTGCGAGAGTTTGGCGCAGTCGGACACGCTGCCACCCATGGCCGACTTCACTTGGTCAGTCCAGCGCATGGGTGATCGGCCGCGTGATCTGGTACCTTCCACTTTACCTTGGACAACTAAGCTAGTAGTTTAGCTATAGGTAAAAAGTTTTGATCAAAATAATGACCAAACAAAATAAATAAATCACTTCATCATCAATCATCAATCGTCACTTGATAGTGGAAAGTGGAATCACGCACAAAACCAGAATAACCCAGTCTACGCTGTCCGCAGGTGCTACCTTTAGTCCGGCGTCAGTCGCACACGCACTAATGCAAAAATTTCTCCAAGCTAATTAACCTGTAATCGTTATTCAACTAGGCTACATATTATACAACAATTATTCAATTAGGTAATTACTATTAATTAATTATTATAAATATAACCCACCTTAAAACCAAACAGTATCTTAACCGAACCGTAATTCAACCCTTAATTATTTACAGCACATTTACAAAAGGTTCAATCGCTTAATTGGCCTAACAGGCCAAACTATCTTAATTATTAGCAGGTGCTTAGGGTTGAATTTACGATGTGTTAATTGGGCCCAACGCATGACACCAGTAATTACCCGACCCTACATTAAATCTACCTGAAGGTAACCCTTAGCATTTCGGGTCCATGATACCCCCAATTCCTTATTAATATAATTTTAATTAAGAATTGATACTTTAGAGGATTATTGTGAAGTGGGAGGTTATTTAACATATTGTGGTTTATGAGTGTTAAGTTTATACTTGTTTGGTAGTTACGGCTTTTAGTGACAAGGCTTCTGTTCTTTATAACATGTGAAATTAATAAGTAATAAGTCAAAAGGAATTATTTAAAATATTTATTTCACGTTCATAGAATTTTTTACACATACAAAACAGACTTGCGAAATATATAAATCTATAGAGTCGACATATATTATATAAATTTCAACAAAATGTATTAAATTTTAAAATATTTTTAAAAACAGCAAAAGAGGCAAACAAAAACATACTATACCTTGCCTGGAAGAAATAACTTTACATTGATAAAGCTATCAGTAATTAAAACCTTATCACTACTGACTGGAATAATTAAAATATTAAGACATCTACACTTATATTATAAAGAGGAATTTTTTTTATATGCAACGAATAAACTTAAAAACTACTGGACCGATTTTAATAATTATTGCCTTAATAAACGTGATATATTCGACCATACCACGTTTGTCAAGGTCCTACAATTCTGTTTGCGATGAGCTGGATATTTTTAACTTTGATAAAATTTTCAAATTTAAGAATACTGCCTCGAAAATATTGGACAATTTTTAATTATTTCAAAATACGTATATATTTTCACTTATACTGTATCTAATTGGTATATTTTTTCAAAATTGTAAATGCCGTGACAATTTTTAAGTGTTGTGCTTTGGTAAAACTTAAGTTATTGATAAATTATGTATATACTCTTTATCTTCATGTTACAACAACTAAAATAATGTCCTAGAAATAAATAAATAAGTATATTTTTCATAAGAAAGCTACATTATCACTCACCATAGGCTGTATTTAGTACTATGTCTACTAAATAGGTTAGTAGCACTATTTCCGCAAGTTCCTAGAGTAGCAGTAGAGTCGTAAAGTGAGGTAGTAGATGATCTCCATGAAG
This sequence comes from Eurema hecabe, assembly GCA_026213755.1. NCBI lineage: Eukaryota > Metazoa > Arthropoda > Insecta > Lepidoptera > Pieridae > Terias > Terias hecabe. The sequence continues at coordinate 1,033,439 of JADANM010002527.1, forward strand.
CTGAGCACGCTGCAGCCCAGGAACAGGCCCGCCATGCCGCCCACGGCCACTGGGGGTTAAGAAAAAAATCTATCTTAGCTAACCTTAAAAATATTACTTAACTTTAAGCCTTAAAGCGCCTGGCTGTTTTGTATTCTCCTTAGTAATTCTTAGTTATAAGTGTTATAAATGAGAAAATAACTATATCTATCTGTTTGTTTGTCTGTTTTTCCATCACGCTAAAACTGCTGAAACGAATAGAACGCAATTCGGTACACAGATCGTCTAGAGCCTGAGATAAAACGGAGGGAAGTTTTAACTGGAAAAAAGGGTTATAAGGGGGGAAGGGGGGGTTAAAGTTTGTTTTTTTTTATAAAATATATATGAAAATCCTCGCGGACGGAGTCGCGGGCTAGTACATGTATATATGTATGTTTGTTAAGATTTGACTCGCGTCCAATAGACCGATTAAACTGAAACTTGTTAAGTTGTAAGTTCGGTAAGTTGTAAAATTATTTCAATACTTGTTTATATGACGAATTGCGCTGAATGTTCCAGCATTGTAGTTGTTAGCACAAATTAAAAGGGAAAAATTATTTGTCAAAAAAAAAATGGTAGAAATGGCTTCTTGGCATTTTTAATAAGAAGTTATTATTTTACACTGGTTTTTTGAGGAAGGGTGGTAATATGTATGTTTATTTGCCTAACCTAAAACATCAGTGAAGCCGAAAATGATGTCCCTTCGGTACCGCATGCGCGGGTAGGTCACGATGCCCCACTGCAGGTTCGTTCCTAAAAACCATTCTTGCAATGCCTGTACAAAAATTAAATAATTAAAAAAAAATCTCTTTTGACAAAATATAACAACTACACTAGATACAAATTCAAAATTGGGTAGATTTTTGTCTTTAATTGGATTTTCTATTAAAAAAAGAATACTAAAACTTTGTAAAATTCCTTATTGATAGTGTATTTAAACACTCAGACATACAAAATACACACATTAATGTTAATATAGCACCAACTCTATGAATATTTTAAATAACTACATAGAATGAAACAAAGTATGTAAGCTTATAACTATGTATATAAAAAAACTACGCAAGCTGCGTTTTTGTCGTGAAACGTCTCTAAAATCGCGCCGAAACATTCGGGTATAGGTCGCGTCACGGATGTTTAGCGCTGGACGAGACTGCGCATCGGTAGAATCGCGCTCGTAATTGACGTATTGGTGCTCAAAGACAACACGACTGGGACAACCAATCAACGCTCGCGCACCCCACGATCACGCGCCCCGCGCGCCGCACCGCTACCTCGATACCTTATTTTTTACTTCTGCGCAGGTTTCGTTCAGCGCTAAAGATTCGTGACGCGTACTATACCAGGCTTAAAAAGTGGACCGTAACGAAAAGGTCTATATCATCGTACATTAATAATTAAAAAACTATTTTATCTATATTAGTCATAGAAACAAAAATGTTTCAATATTTCACCTATACAGTCAGCTCGCTGTTAAAACAGCGTTAATCTTGTTTTCATGTCAATCTTTTACTTTTAAAAGTGACTCGCTAACATAGACATTTAGCCCCACCCGATGTTTTTTTCCTAGATAGAGATATTCAAGAGAAAGTTTTATATGTATAATACATGCATAATATATTCGAGCGAAGCCGGGGCGGTCGTTAGTACTGGTTAAGACTTTTAAGAGATAGTTTTACACGAATATAACTCACATTAGATTGTATGACGTAGTTGACATCGTCGCAGATGGGCAAGCAGCCACACTCTATCTTCTTGCCCGCCGCATCACGTAATTTAAATAACAAATCTGAAATATTTAATTAAATATATTTACGTAGATACTTTAAATACATCTATCGAAAGAGAGTTACGTCGAAGTATATATACGAATACACGAACTAGTTTTAATTAATAATCCATGGTAGTACACCTATCCACATACCAAATTTCAACTAAATCGGTACAGCCGTTTTTGTGTGAAACGTAAACGAACATACCCATACATTCTCACAAACTTACAAATTTATTATATTAATAGGATATTGGACACTTCTTGTAGTTCTTTTTCTACATATACTTATCCTTGTACTAAAGTAGGGTTACTGGATTCATAATATTTTTTTATAACATAGGGGCGTTGTGGAGTGGGTTGCCGACCTTTTAAAAATATGTATTACTATGTACTTCTTATATACTTGAAGAATTTTTCTTAACAATGACGATTAAAAAAACTTTTACTTTATATTTAATACTAGCTGTTGCCCGCGACTCCGTTCGCGTTTACTTTCATAAAAAAATTATTCCCCTGCTAAATCGGTTCAGCCGTTCTTGAGTTATAAGTGAAGTAACTAACACGAATTTCTTTTATACATATAGATTATGTTCTACGTTTGACAGTTCATTAAATATAAATTAATACCTTTGTGCTTGGCCAAGCAGTGCAGTCCTCGAACATCGCAAACTTTTTCATCGCCTGTCAAAAAAGCATTAGCAAATAATTGTACAGTAGTAATTGTTTCAATGTCATCCGATTTCTTTTAGTATAATACATATTAAGTTCACAGAAATCTTAAAACTTATATCTATAAATAAATAAATGATAAATATTTTCAGGACATTTATACACAGCGCCATCTAGTTCCAAGCTAAGCCGAAGCTTGTGTTATGGCAACTAGATAGCGGAATACATTACATACGAGTATACATACTTTTCTTTTGTAAATACATACATACAATACATAGCAACACTCAGACCTCAGAAAAATACAAAAGTAAATTACAAATATATTTTCCGGTGTGGGTATTGAACCCACGACCCTTCGCGCAGAATGCAGTTACCACTGCGCCAAGCTGTCGTCAGTTTATTATTATCTACACGTTTACTCTATCTATTGGTTTTGTATTTATCATGAACTCATAAACAGACACACAGACAACATACAAAAGACTTAGTTTTCATATAGTTGTAGTAGAATATAGGAAACATATATCACATCTCATCACATACGACCTCGCGTTTTGTCCCAAAAGGGAGGACCACATACCCATTTTTCCCTTCCATTCTTCCTTGGTCCTATCTAAAATTCCTTTTTAACCCCCGACGCAAAAAGATTGATTTGTCTATCTGTCTGTGGCATCATAGCCCCCAAACGAATGAACCGATTTCAATTTAGTTTCTTTTGTATTACAGGTGTTCTACGGACGAGTGTTTTTAGACATGTTTGATGAAAATCGATTCAGCCGTTTAAAAGTTATGGAGGGGTTAAAGTGGGGAAGAAAAACCGAATGTCTGCAAATATGCTCAAGTGGGATATCGAATGAAAGGTTATGACTTGTACATCACAAAAGACAACAACTTTTATGAGTTTGACGTGTTTGTCCGTCTGTCTGTCGGGGGTTTTTAAAATTTTTAATATTATATTATTATCGTCAATCGTTTTCCTCTATTTCTAGGTCGCTAACGCAGTCGGAAGGTACCTATATAAGCTACAAAACATTACTAAAAGAGGTTTATCCGTTACAAAAGTAAAATGCCTCACCAACTCTCCTATAGAAATAGGGCAGGCAGTCACAGTACTGCAGCGTGAGGCGCGCGCGACATTCCATACGACAGTTCGCGTATGAATATACAGCAAAGTGTTTGAGATTATTCTCGTTGGTGAAGCGACAACGACGCTGAGCTATAGTGAGCCTGATAAATAAAAATGTTTTTTTTGATACAGTATTGTAGGACTTGTTGTGCTGATCGTATTGATGCTTTAAATGAGTTTATTTTCACCCCTAACCATTATCCTAGGGTCCTTATGTTCCAAACTAATATTTTAGAATATACTCGTTATATGAAAACCAATTTCCTTAAGACAGTTGTTCGATTCCCATCTTGTGAGTAATTTGTAAAGCATAACAAATACTGGAAATTGGAATATAGTTCAACTCGTTCCGTTTCGGAGTTCAACGACGATAGATAAATAAACGATGGTTATTATATAAATAATAAATATTATCAGGACATTTATACAGAGCGCCATTTAGTTCTAAGCTAAGCAGAAGCTTGTGTTATGGAAACTAGATAACGGAACAATAATTTTTTCCGTTATCTAGTAATCATATATATATAATGTTCTTTTGTAAATACATACATACAATACACAGCAACACCCAGACCCCAGAAAAGTTCAAATGTAAATTTAAAATATATTTTTCCGATGCGGGAATCGAACCCACGACCCTTCACGCAGAAAGCAGTTGTGCTACCAATGCACCAAGCGGTCGTCAAGTAGTACATATTTTACTAGTATATATTTCTAGATTAACAAATAATTTATGTATATTTAATTCGTTTTGATTAGGATCATATAATTTTTTTTTCAAGAAAAAAAAACTTTAAAGTACCTAGCAGCTTCAGGCGAAGTGTATACCGTGAAAGCGGTGACATACAGCTTCATGTAGAACATGTCTGGCGAGTGTTGGTACTTGGTCGAAATGTCCGGCACCTCGAGCGGGCCGTGGATGTATACCTATTGTATAACTTATTTGTATACTAGCGACTACTGCAGGCATAAATAAAAAAGTTATGGCAATTTAAAGAATCACGTTGAACTTGCTGAACTGTTGGCGCGTGTCAGGCATTTTTAAAAATGCTGCCAAAGTCACTTTTCTACGCGGGCGAAGTCGCTGGCACAGCTATTATAATATATAAAGCTAAAAAGTTTGTTTGTTTGTTTGAACGCGCTTATCTCAGGATCTACTGGTTCGAATTGAATAATTATTTTTTTATTGAATTGACCATTTATCGAGGGAGTCTTTAGGCTATATAACATCACGCTGCGACTAAAAGGAGCGAAGATATAATGGAAAAAGTAATCGACGGCGACGAAGTCGCGAGCAACAGCTAGTTATACATATAAACCTTCCTCTAGAATCACTCTATCTATTAAAAACTGCATGAGAATTGGTAGCGTTGTTTCAAAGATTTAAATACATAGGGATATAGGGACAGAGAAAGAGACTATACTATATACTGATAACAAGCAATAATCTCTATAAAACTAATGTGAGAAAAAAAATTTAGGTAGGAAACTGTCTTTTTAGTAAAGTATATAATTACTAGCTGCTGCCCGCGACTCTGTCCGCGTCGACTTTAATATTAACTTTGACCCCCCTTCCCCTCTTTTAACCCTTTTTCCAGTTAAAATGTAGCCTATGTTCTTTTTCGGGCTCTAGACCATATGTGTACCAAATTTCGTTCTAATCGGTTCAGTAGTTTTAGCCTGATAAACAGACAGACAGAGTTACTTTTGCAGTTATAATTTTAGTATAGATTATACCTTCGACATTTTCATGATTAAACACAAGTATCTAGTTCAAATTGTTTAGTATAAGATGATCTACTAAGCATATTTTTGCTTATACTCAAGAAATTTTCATAATTATTTTCACCAAGGACATATGAATTTTCGTGAGCTGTAACTTAAATATTTATGAAAAATAAATAGTCCATTATATGCGAGTAAATTCACTTAACATAAGTAGGTATTTATAAACCTCAACTTAAATCATAAAAAGTAAAGCCTTAAGTTAATACATACATCATAAGACGAAGATAGATTCATGACATGAGCGAACACTTCACCGTCTAACGGATGGACCGTTAGTGATGGAGTTTGTGTCTCTATTACATCCCATCTGTTCGCTTTCAGGTATCTGAAATGTTCAACTTAACCTTAATTACAAGAACTTTACATTATATTAGGTACCTAAAGTTTTGTTTTAGTAAAAATTGGCTTTTCCAGATCGTGACTATAGGTGACAAAATTCTCTTTGTTAATGGTTTATTTATCAAATTAATAACAAAATAATGATTAGGAAGAATATTTTTATCACACTTATATACGGCATGTATGATTAAGAAAAGCACCATTTGTTGTGATCAACTTACAACCATTCATAATATTCATTCATTCATTTTATTGAAATGAAATTAACAAATTAACGACCATTTCATTACCGTTTCATTACGTCATCGTACGTTTATTACGTCATATTCGTATATTTATGTTTTCAAATTCGCTGACGGTATTTCGTCCTACTAAGACTTAGAATGAAGCCAAAACTATTCAATCAAATATCCTATCCTAATAATATTAAAAATGTGAAAGTATGTATGTTATTGATTCACGCTAAAACGGCTGGACCTATTTAGTTGAAATTTGGTATGTACATAGATGATACCCTGGATAGGATACTTTCTACATAGGATACTTTATATCCCAGTATTGCCCCGGAAACGGCAACTACGCGGGCAAAACCGCGGGGCACAACTAATAATAAACATAGTACGAGTCACGAATCTTTAGCGCTGAACGAAACCTGCGCAGAAGTCAAAAATAAGGTATCGAGGTGTTGGCGCGGCGCGCGGGGCGCGTGATCGTCGGGTGCACGAGCGTTGATTGGTTGTCCCAGTCGTGTTGTCTTTCTCGCACCAATACGTTAATTACGAGCGCGATTCTACCGATGCGCAGCTATTCTCGTCCAGCGCTAAACATAAATGACGCGCACTATACTCACCCAGGAGAGTTATAAACAGCAACTTTAGAATTGATCGCATAACATAATCCCATCTCAGTAACAGTAGGTATGATCTCCAGGTCTTTGCCCAAAGCGCCGATAGTAAGACTCGTTTTAAACCCAGCTGAGAGATTCAGGAGTATGTCGAGGTAGTCTTCGGGAGGGACACTGTTGAACATTGGCATGGTATCGAAGTTTTTATACGTAGCGTTTGCTAAAGCTAATATGAAGGTTTTGAGGCCTTCTTTGTCCTCTATGGGTGAGGTCCTAGAAGAATAGAAATATATATACATATATATAAGGAAACAACAAAATGTATGAATGCCTTACATAACTTCAGATGGACTACACCAAATAGTAATAACATTAATTCAAGAAGTTTATTTTAAGACAGGGCCATCTACATACATATAATACATAATCTACCCAAAAAAATGTTAATTACAGTGTACTTTTTTCCAACATGGAGATCAAGGAAGGAGATATGAGGAAGTTGTATATTAAACCAAGTGGACATTGGATGTCTATCGTCGTGTTTTCTAATTTCACAAGAAATTTATTTTGAAGTAGCTGTGCCCGCGACTTCGCCCGACTTTGGGCAGCATTTTTGAAAATGCCTAACACGCGCCAACAAACGTTCAGCAAGTTCAACGTGATTATTAAAATTGTTATAACTTTTTTATTTATCACCCGATTGACATGAATTAAACACTAAATGTTAAGTGAAGCTTACCACAATATATCATTGAAATCCCCCTCTAGATAGGATAAGCCGTTTCTGAGATTAGCGTGCACAAACAAACAGACAAAAAATCCAAAAATCATTCTTTGGGTTCTATTATGTTAATAAAGGTCCCCTATCATATTTTTTCTCATATATCTTCCATGTACAGACAGCGACTCGTTACGTTTTTATTATATGTATAGATTAAAAAAGATCATACAATAATATACGGTAATTAAGAAACGTTTGTCGCTCAAAAACTTTGAAGTAATTTTTCCTGCACAAAATTTTGCCTCAAAGCAACATAACTTACTTGACGTATTCCTCCAACATCTTCATATGAATCTTCCGATCGTTGCAGACGGTGACGCATGGGAACGTGGTGTTCCACGCGAACATGTCTCTGTCCATCGACACCACCGTGGGAGACGACTGGTACCGGACCCAGGTCGTTTGAGACAGGTATACGGAACCGAACACTGATAGGATCACTACGAAGAGCCACAGGAAACTGGACAATGAAGTTACTTGTAATGAATACTTCATTACAAGTCAACAATTACAATCATTAGAAAATGTAGAATTTTTCAACATCTACATTTTCTATAGATATATAGAAGTAGATATAGGTACTAAAGGTATAGGTAGGTACAGGTAATAAATCTTTAATATGTAAGCAAAAAAGAAAGATTTATTTTAATAAAATATGTGATTTAAAAATTAGATTAACACACAATAAATAGATGTATAATAAGTATAATAAACAATTATAATAGAAAAGAGAAACGTATAATAGAGTATATAATTATTAGTTTTAGGTTTATCTGTATTAGTTTTTTTATGTATGTATAACAGAGCGCAATCATCGCCAACAAACTGTTATACAGTTTGGCGATTTTTTGAACTTGTTGTTGTAAATTTTTGTTTTGCGATAAATAAATAAAAAAAAATTATAAATATATTGAATTTTATTTAGCATCCTATCTATGTACTATGCCAAGTATGGAGATACCACTACTTGGCAACCAGCGCCAAATATTGGAATCTCCTTAGAGATATTCCATGGGAAAGTGATCCTGACTTGAAGTGAACCAGCTCAATTCTAACAAAACATGTCTGGCGAGCCCTCTAACTATCGACATAGCTCTACGACCTCAATTAATCTGATCTAAGAATACATTCATCAATTTTCCATCAAATGACGTATAAAAGTACTCACACTTCAAAAGGATGTCTCCTGGCTGCTACCAGATGATTCAATCCATGTATCGATGAGGTTTCCAAAAACAGGACTAAATAATCCTTGCTTTTAGTTGTAACGTTCAGCCATATATTTCCCTTCTTCTTTTTCCCGCTTGTTCTTAAACGTTCCATGTCATTTTCAGTGATTTTTATTGTTGGTTTAAACATTGTTTATATATTAGTTTGGTTTTTAAGTTCTTATTTTGCAATATCTTTGGTGTTATAGAGATTTAAGCCTACTTTATTATGTAATTCGGTCTGAAATCTTTTACTCCCTTATGAAACTCCTTTTATATGTCTTTACCATGATTTAAATACAGTTTAAATTAAAAAAATATATATTAATTGAGAAACGGTACAAATTGACTTGTTTTTGAAAATACCTATTTCCTATTTCACACGAATTGTAATAGTACTATTATTTGTATTTTATTAATTTTATTTTATATTAAAATTTGGAAGTTGAATAAATCTCCATCTTAACAGTTTTATAACAATATGAATTACACTGTTACCTTTTAAATTATAAGTGTTACTCTACCAGAAATTGTTATAACAATGAGACATAATATCTATTTTGTTGAAAGTACTTTCATGATATGAATAATAAAAAAGCTTCATTAGTTCGTGATATAACTCGATTAGAGAGAAACATACTGACAAATTAGTTATCGGCTATAATTTTGTAAATCACGCGACGGCAGTCATTATGGTACTTTAGAATTTTATCAAGATAACATAGTTTGTTGTATAATTGGTCTTTACCATGGTTTGGAGTTGTTTTTTTT
>JADANM010002527.1:1053056-1104272 GCA_026213755.1 Eurema hecabe
AGGAAGTCAATCTATATACATATTTCTTTATAACAAATCTGCGTTTATAATATTACTTCTTCCGTTTCAGAATATGATAACGTCAAAAGCCATTTCTTAATTGTGAATTTTGATTCGGACAGGGATTTATTTTTTATGTTACATGTTTTGGCTATTTTATTGTCATATATTAGGTTCTTATCAAAACAGTAATTAAGTTTCACTTTACGTATTATGTATACACTAACAAAGCGCTCCGTGACCCGATTTACTCGCAAATGAAACAAATAGAAAACAATATTTGCTTGCACCCCGCCCCGCACCAACGCCATCGTCGCCTGCCGCGGGAACGCAGCGAGAAAAACGCATTAACTTCGCGCCGAATATTCAGCGTTGCCGAATATTCGGTATTCGGTATTCGGCCAATTCACTATTCGTGGCATCTCTAGCTTAGATCTTTTAAACTACGCAACGGATTTTGATGCAAATTTTTTAATAGATAGAATGATTCTTAAGGAAGGTTTATATGTATAGTATATGCATAATATAGTAGAGAAAGACTTATAATAAAAAGTATATGCATAATATAGTAGAGAAAGACTTATGATAAATTTAGAGGTTTCTATTGTGATGTCGTATTTTGCGCTTATATTGCAAACGCTGGCTAAACACTACGAGATAGAACAAAATATTGTACTACAGTATTGTCCACCTTAAAAAGTTCTACAAAAAAGTGCGCGATGGCATGGCATAGACAAAAATATAAGCTTACATACTTTGTTTTATTCTATGTAGTGATTTAAAATATTCATAGAGATGGTGTTATATTAACATTAATGTGTGTATTTTGTACGTGTGAGTGTTTAAATATAATATCCCACTAAAAACATTAAATGTAAAAAAATGCCAAGTCTCTCGATGCAGTCTTTCCATCGTAAAAAGTTTTGAGATCTCATAAAAGCCAAGTCCTTTTCAAATTATTTTGTAGTTATAAATCAACATTTAGTAATTGTACCAATAGTTTTCTTTATATTATAATAATAGTGACTTGGCAACGCCCAGATTAATAAGGAATGTTTCAATAGTAAGTTTTTTAAATATAAAATCCAATTGTAGACAAAAATCTATTTAATTTTGATTTTTTATCTAGTGTAGTTGTATATTATGTTAAAAGAGGACAATTGTTTTGTATTAATTAATTAATTAATTTTTTTACAGGCATTGCAAGAATGGTTTTTAGGCACCAACTTGCAGTGGGGCATCGTGACCTACCCGCGCATGAGGTATCGAAGGGACATCATTTTCGGCTTCACTGATGTGTTAGGTTAGACACATAAACATACATATTACCACCCTTCCTCAGAAAACCAGCGTGAAATAGTAACTTTTTATTAAAAACGCCAGAAAGCCATTTCTACAAATTTTTTCAAACAAATAATTTATCACTTTTTTAATTTGTACTAACAGCTAGAATGCTGGAACATTAAGCGCAATTCAGCATTCAAATAAGTATTCAAATAATTTTACTACTTACCGAACTTACAACATACCAAGTTTCAGCTTAATCGATCTATTAGAAGCGGGTCAAATCTTAACAAACATATTATGTATGTATATATACATATATAAATATACTAGCAGTTGCCCGCGACTCCATCCGCGTGGATTTTCATATGAACTTTGACCACTCCTTACCCCTTACAACACTTTTTTTCCAGTTAAAAAGTAGCCTATGTTTTATCTCAGGCTCTAGACGATCTGTGTATCAAAATGTCGTTCTAATCGGCTCAGTATTTCTAGCGTGATGGTAAGACAGAGTTGTTCTCGCATTTATAATATTAGCAAGGATTAGTAAGTATTACTAAGGCGAAAACAAAACAACCAAGAGCTTAATATCAATACATATCATACATATAATAAAAACGTAACGAGTCGCTGTCTGTACATGGAAGATATTTAAGAAAAATATTATAGTAGACCTTTATTAACGCAATAGAACCCAAAACAAAGATTTTTTGGAATTTTTGTCTGTTTGTTTGTGCACGCTAAACTCAGAAACGGCTTGTCCTATCTAGATGGAGTTTTCAATGATATATTGTGGTAAGCTTCACTTAACATTTAGTGTTCAATTCATGTCAATCGGTTGATAAATAAAAAAGTTATAGCAATTTAAAGAATCACGTTGAACTTGCTGAACGTTTGTTGGCGCGGGTTTTTTCAAAAATGCTGCCCAAAGTCACTTTTCTACGCGGGCGAAGTCGCTGGCACAGCTAGTTAAGTAATATTTTTAAGGAAAGGTAAGAAAGGTTTTTTTCTTAACCCGCAGTGGCCGTGGGCGGCATGGCGGGCCTGTTCCTGGGCTGCAGCGTGCTCAGCTTCATGGAGATCATCTACTACCTCACTTTACGACTCTACTGCTACTCTAGGAACTTGCGGAAATAGTGCTACTAACTTATTTAGAAGAACTACTAAATATAGCCTATGGTGAGTGATAATGTAGCTTTCTAATGAAAAAATAGTTTATTCATTTATTTATTTCTAGGACATTTAGTTGTTGTAACATTAAGATAAAGAGTATATATGTCGCAGGCGGATTGTATAATCCGCTGTTTTACATTACGGCTACCCGTTTTACAAAACAGGGCCGTTTTGCAAAGCGCCGGTTCAACGATTAGCCGTATTGTCTTGCGTAGTTTTTGTATCATTATAAATTCTAATATTCTTATTATTTTTGAACCGCCGCTTTGCAAAACGGCCCTGTTTTGTAAAACGGCTAGCCGTAATGTAATACAGCGGATTATACAATCCGCCTGCGACATATACATTTATCAATAACTTAAGTTTTACCAAAGCACAACACTTAAAAATTGTCGCAGCATGCATCGCAAGTGATAATTAAAAATTGTCCAATATTTTCGAGGCAGTATTCTTAAATTTGAAAATTTTATCAAAAATCATTTTTTCGCAAACAGAGTTTGAAATAATTATTAAAATCGGTTCAGTACTTTTTAAGTTTGTTTGTTGCACATAGAAAACGAATCTTTCCTCTTTATAATATTAGTGTAGATTTCTTACATAATCAACGTAATATTTTAATTATCCCAGTCTATATAAGGTTTTAATTACTGATGGCTTTATCAATGTAAAGTAATATCTTCCAGGCAAGGTATAGTATGTTTTTGTTTGCCTCTTTTGCTGTTTTTAAAAATGTTTTAAAATGGAATACATTTTCAGAATTTTTTAAATACATGTCAACTCTATAGATTTATATATTTCGCAAGTCTGTTTTCTATGTATAAAAAATTCTCTAAACGTGAAATAAATATTTTAAATAATTCCTTTTGACTTATTACTTATTAATTTCACATGTTATAAAGAACAGAAGCCTTGTCACTAAAAGCCGTAACTACCAAACAAGTATAAACTTAACACTCATAAACCATAAAATGTTAAATAACCTCCCACTTCACATAATCCTCTAAAGTATCAATTCTTAATTAAAATTATATCAATAAGGAATTGGGGGTATCATGGACCCGAACTGCTAAGGGTTACCTTCAGGTAGATTTAATGTAGGGTTGGGTAATTATTGGTGTCATGCGTTGGGCGCAATTAACACATCGTAAATTCAACCCTAAGCACCTGCTAATAATTAAGATAGTTTGGCCTGTTAGGCCAATTAAGCGATTGAACCTTTTGTAAATGTGCTGTAAATAATTAAGGGTTGAATTACGGTTCGGTTAAGATACTGTTTGGTTTTAAGGTGGGTAATATTTATAGTAATTAATTAATAGTAATTACCTAATTGAATAATTGTTGTATAATATGTAGCCTAGTTGAATAACGATTACAGGTTAATTAGCTTGGAGAAATTTTTGCATTAGTGCGTGTGCGACTGACGCCGGACTAAAGGTGGCACCTGCGGACAACGTAAACTGGGTTATTCTGGTTTTGTGCGTGATTCCACTTTCCACTATCAAGTGAAAATTGATGATTGATGATGAAGTGATTTATTTATTTTGTTTGGTCATTATTTTGATCAAAACTTTTTACCTATAGCTAAATTACTATCGTATAAAGAACGACACGATATTTTATTGTTTCACGGTAGTCGCCTTGTCGTTAGCCCACGGACGTGAAATTGAAAGATTTTTTTTTTAATAAAGTCAAAACCTTTTTTTTTAAAGTAAAAACTTGTTTTTATTGAAAACAAACATCAGAGTATTGCTAGGGATAAGTATTAAATTAAATAGTAATGCTAGGATATCGAAACATTTTTGTATAAGCTAGAACGATAATATAGTGGTAACGCGCTATAAGATCTTACTATAATATAAGAAGGATAATTAAATTAAAAAAGAGCGTAGGTACCTATCCTTAAAAGGCCGGCAACACACTCGTGACATCACGAGTGCTCATGGGCGGCGCTGATCAATCTGAAAAAAATATCGCGAATTTTCGTCAGGAGATCATTTATTTGAATGTAAGTATATACGCTGAAACTACTGACTGAATTTAGCTTAAGTCCTCAATTTTGAATTTCAAACATATGATGACTAAATTAGCCCTGGATAACCTTGAATATATATTGTCCCGGTATCAGACCGGAGAATGGTAAGAAAACCAGGGGAAAGCCTTGTATATTCTAACGATTGTTATTTCTTACATATGACTATAAAATGACACCTCTAGGAAATGTGACTTAACTTATCTGGTCTCCGCATGCTAACATAGCCTCTCTAATGACTGTGGGGCCTTAGTTGAAGCGACACTTTAATTCAGACCTCAGCTTTTCGTGACCTCTTGTGACCAGGAATTATGATGGGAATATAACCTTCCTGAACCAAAGAAAAGATCGATAATTAATTCGATGTTCCGAATAAATACCAATAGCGCGATTCAGAACTTGGTCCATGAACACTCGCGGGGCTTGACAGCTCTGGAGTTGTTTGCCAGCTTTTTAGAAAAATATATGCTCTCTCCTTGATGCGCGGCAAGTCGTAATTAATCAGAAATTCTGCATGATTATGATTATAAGGTCACATTCTAAGGTCTTAAGAAGACATGACCACTCTTAAGGCTGGTACGATATCTGCAAACGGTCGTCAAAGTCATTATATATTCGTATATTATGTTGTAGATAATATTCCCGCTGTCAGTGAGACTGCACTGCCGTACCCTACGACCGGCTGGGCCGGGGTTTGGCAATGTTAAAGATTATTGTTTGGAGTTAGCGAGGTGTAATTTAATTCTAAGACGTACCTCTTAACGATGTTTTGAGGGATGTCGTCTAGTCGATAGAACTAAATTAAAATCGCGTTTCGTGAGGATACATGTACTAAAATGTTTTTGCTATTTTCCGGAAAACTATTGAAGAGATTTGGCTGAAGTGTAGCATACGGTTAGATTCGACTGATATTTTTTATCCTGGTAATTTCAATAGAACTTAAAGTTAGAAGTACTGCTTATAGTTTATTAATATTGTTTTTTTTTTGATATTAAAAGTTATATTTAATATGCTGGTAGCATATAAACATAACGCAAGATACCAAGAATAGTCTAAAATTTTCACGAAAAGAAATGAAATTCACATGTTGGTCATAAAATTCATGTGCTTTGTAACTTAATTGGTTTCTACTAGGTAAATTTTAATCCTCTCAACATTAAGTAGGTAGCTATCTAATCGTATTTTTTCATTATCGGTTTAGTAGGCACAAAATTAATGAGGCATCTATAAATTATTATATTTAGTATAAATATTACATCGATATAATTTTATCGATATTGGGACATCCCTATTGAAGGTGTTTATTAACCCTATATGTTAAGATTTTAATTGAGGGTATCAAGTGGCTTTTGTGAATTGTCTATTCGCGGGGTTTATCTTACTGTTATAAGGTAGAGGGGGGTTTAAAAAGGGGGGTTCGTGTGTTTGTTCAGTGACTTTATAATTATCACGGTATATCAGAAAATAGTCTAACAGGTGTGATTTTGTACTAATACTTGGAGTATTATTTGTTTTTTTATTGATATTTGTATGAACATGGACAATATTTTGTTTAGCGAAGTTTGTAAATAATTTTGTAATTAGGTTATAAATAATTAATTGTTATTTTCTAACAACTTAAATAAAGCATTTAAAGTTGACAATAATGCCGGAATACTGAAACGCAACTTAAACTTAAGTACAACTTAAACCGGTCCGATTTGACAGCTAACCATAAAACTCTGTCAAAATTACGAGTCTTAAGGCGTGCTTAAATTTAATTTGCATATGAGTATATTTGGCCGTTAGTCTCTTTAATTAAACTAAGTACTACAAAGAGATTTGAAACTTTATCCTTTTCATAGCACTTATAATAGGTTTGTATAAAAATATAATAACATCAATCACAAGAGAACTTAATATTACCTAAAAATATTCCATAATTTTTAATAAATTGAAATATTTTTATTTATAAATAAAAGCTTGTAATAACATTCATAACTATCTATCCATACTTCTATACAAAGTAAATTAGATAATAAAATTAAAAAAAAGCTCTTCAAGTTATGAACAACTCGTAATATACTCAACACAAAATCTAAGCTCGTTCAAAAGCAATATAACACCAATGATTTGAAAAACCTATTCCATAAATCGTATCGCCCATAAAACTGACACCTACTTCATTCGTCATCTCTTTATCAGCAAAAAGGTTTACCTCCGAGAAATGAGGCTTCCCTAACCTTAAGACCTTAAGAGAACTATTTATTGGGAAAAAAATAGATCGTAAATCATATTTTTCTTGTCTTGCAATCTTGAGGTGAGGGTCGTTTTGAACCGACTTCAAAATATGTAGTCAGTTCTTAATTAAATGGTTTTTTTATATTGTGTGTTGGCTTAAAACTTTTCTGAATAAACTTATATAATGTATTAGCTATGTCAGAAAGCTAATTATATTATATTATAAAAGTAAATCGATGGTGACCAAAAAAAATGGACAACTCTGTAATCGCATTGCATATTGTAATCAAAAAGCAAGTAAACAAACATTTTTTGAGTGATTGAGTGAGTGTGTTTAATGAGTGAGTGACAGATAGAGTGAATGAGTGAGTGAGTGATAGAGTGAGTGAGTGAGGTAATTAGATAAATAAGTAATTACATACCAAGCTTATGTTACAAGGCAGCATAAAAACAAAGAAAAATGTTTTTTTAGATATTTATTTTATTAAATTTGACAATAACATTCTCCGAGATAGCACCACACTTGGTTGATAGCGTTACACGAACGGCAGGCTTTCACGCAGTCCGAATTTTGCACACAGCCTGAAAACCAACATTACACTTGAATAAGAGCGGTTCCAGCTATGGCACTTGGAGGGGGTCACATTTTGGTTGGACATTGTGCGTCCTCAGTAAGTCCGCCCCCCGAAAGGGTGCGCGACGGAATACCGGGGGGTTTAAGTCGATATGGCCCTTTAAAGGCGAGTCCGACATAACCTCCTCTTCCCCCGAGGAGAACGTATATCCGTTACAGGATTTCCCCCCCCTAAAACAGGAGGGGGTCACATTGTCGGTGTCAATTCAAAAACTTATGCTTTAACTAGTTGTGCCCGGCGGGTTTACTCACGTAGTTCCCGGTACCGGGTAAATATCGAGGTGAAAAGTATCCTACGTGTCAAATGTCAATCGATACATACGAAATGTTAACTAGATCGGTCCAGCAGTTTTTGCGATAAAACACAAACTTTCAAATTTATTTAAATATTAGTAGGATAGTATTTTGATAAAAATAAAAAATTAGGTAGTTTAATTTATTAATTACATTATTATGGAAATAAAATTATATTCCATTAGGGTTCTACCTATACCCCGATGATCGATAATGGAGGATGGATCGGTTTCGTAGTTTTAAAGACTTAAGCATACATACAGACAGACATAAGAAAACCACTTCGGTTTTATACTATGTAACGATATCTTAACTATATAAATACTTAGATAGCTTATAGCTCAACACTGGCTGTACAGATTTGAATGTTTTTTGTACTTATAATAACTTAATCAATTAAAAGCCTTACCATACGCAGTATCAGCTAAAACCACAAATATGGCTACTACCAGTAAAAAGTATGAGAAATTCATATTGATGTTGCTGTACAGTTTAAAGAAAAAACTAACGTTAAATCGATTTTTACTCGATCATTTTATAGCGAGGATTATAATTATTAATAACTCCTTATCAGTTCAATTATTGTTTAAGCATACGAGTGTCAATTGGCAATCAAAATATTGATGGATTTTTAACTAACGTTGGCTCCACGAGCTACTCCCAAAATATTGAACGTTAAAGTCGAAATCGAAGTCAAAGTCCAAGTTAAAGTTAACGTCAAAGTCAATATTAAATTCAATATATCTTTCTTCAATTAGGATACATATATAGAATTATATCCCACTCAACAGTTCAGTTGTTCCAAATTTTCTAGTTTAAATTATTTTTTTAAATATATTATGTATGTATTTTTTAATAATGTTGATGTATCCTCAAAGTCGTATGTTTATAATTATTATTTTTTTTTTGTTTTGTTTCTTTTAATTAAAATATAAATTATTTTTCCATCTGGATCAAAAAACACACTAATATTATAAGTGACAGTATGTGAGGATGTTTGAAAGTATGTTTTTAGC
This sequence comes from Eurema hecabe, assembly GCA_026213755.1. NCBI lineage: Eukaryota > Metazoa > Arthropoda > Insecta > Lepidoptera > Pieridae > Terias > Terias hecabe. The sequence continues at coordinate 1,061,707 of JADANM010002527.1, forward strand.
TCTTTCACACAATAACTACTGAATCAATTTCGATGAAAATTGTCATAAATAGTGGAGCCATTTATAGCGGATAATATACTTTTAAACCCGATTTATTCCCAGAAACTTTAAAAAGCGGGTTAAATTTTTGTGTACAATATTTAAAATTCAGTTAAAATGTTCAATACATATTGATTAATTTTTTCATCACAGCGCGAAAATTTGAAAATTAATTTTCGGTATTAGCAACGCTTGATATATACTGAGTATACTGAATATAAAAAGGGTGATTTCTACATTATTGACAAACTGAAATTTTCCACAATGAGGTGCCTTTTAATAATTTTGATTTTAGCTCTCGCTTCAGCAGCTTGCGTTGGTAAGTTATTATGTTTATAAATAGAGTTATTTATATATCGAAAAATAACATAAAGAACCATTGAAGCCATTTTAAAGAAGACAATTTTGTCGACTTACATATTTCGTAGTTGCAGTGCATCGCATCAAAAGTCGTATGGTTTTCGTTTTACAAACTTTCAAAATTTATACGGTAATTTTTTGCCGCAACATTATCGCTGGGTTTGTGTGCGTGTCATCGAGTATAAGAACATGTTTTTTACACCCACGTATATATAAATTTTTGTTTCATTTCCGGCGGACCGATAACTAAGTAACTAACACGCGTAACTCTGCGGGACACAGCTAGTTTTTGACAACCGCTTGGCGCAAGGTCGTGGGTTCGATCCCCACACCGAAAAAATATATTTATAATTTAAATTTGTATTTTTCTGGGGCCTTTCTGTGTTGTATATAGTTATTTAAAAATATGTAAGAAAAGAATGTTTAAGAAATTTATTCCGTTATATAGTTGTCATAACACACGCTCTGCTTAGCGTGCGTCTAGATGGCGCTGTGTATGAATGTCCCGAAATGGTTATATTTAAAAAAAATAAAAAAATATTAGTTAAACAAAATTGCTGATAAACAAATAATAAATACACATTGGGCCCCACATTAGGCACAGCCTGTCACGTGGGGCCTAATGTTTATATTTATTTACTAGCTGTGCCCGCGACTTCGCCAGCGTAGAAAAGTGACTTTGGGCAGCATTTTTGAAAATGCCTAACCCGCGCCAACAAACGTTCAGCAAGTTCAACGTGATTCTTTAAATTGTCATAACTTTTTTATTTATCAACCGATTGACATGAATTAAAGACTAAATGTTAAGTTAAGCTTACCACAATATATCATTGAAAACCCTATCTAGATAGAATAAGCCGTTTCTGAGATTAGCGTGCACAGACAAAAATTTCAAAAATCATTTTATTGGGTTCTATTGCGTTAATAAAGGTCTCCTATAATATTTTTTCCCACATATCTTCCATGTACAGACAGCGACTCGTTACGTTTTTATTATATGTATAGATATAGATATAGATTTATATAGATATAGATATAAAAAGTGAATAAATAATTGTGTTTACAGATGCATATTACGGATGTTCAGTCCCGAAAGATTGCTTCAAGGCATGCACCGAGCACTGCTCGAACGCGCATACAGCTATATGCTACAACCACTTGTGCTACTGCGGTGTTCCTGAAATACCTTACTGATACAACGTTAAATAAAATTATATAAAAAAATCTCTTTTTTCATTTTTCTAAACAACTTATCATTTCTCAGAAGTGATTTTCTTCCATAAGAAAATGTGTCAATAATAGACATAAATTTTTTATACAGAATAATAAATCACACGTTACAAAAATATGTTTCCAGTGTGGGGACCGAACCCACAATGCTTCGCGCAAAAGGCAGTTCTTCTACCTCTGCGCTAGGAGGTTGTCAATTAATAATAAAATAGACCCTAGTCTCGCACTAAAAAGATCTTGTGTTATGGCAACTAGATAACATATAAATTACTTAAACAATATTTTCATTTGTAAATACATGCATATATAATACATAGCAACGCTTCGGTACCAGAAATATACACATACATATTATAATTTTGTTTTCCACCGCACCAAATGGAACCAGATAATTTTACTAATATTATCAGTGTGAGTTGTTCGTTGCTCTTTTTCACAAAAACTACTAAACCGATTTAGCAGTAATTTAGCAAGCATATAGATCAAACTTTGAATTAACACAAATTATATTTTCATCCCGACATTCCCCCGGGAACGAGAACTGTGCGAGTAACACCGCGGGGTACCGCTAGTCCTCTATAAACATCACCCTTTCAGTCACCAAGGCTACTAAAAAGCGTATCAAAAATAGTATTTTCCCCATTAATGATGTCACGTAATAATGAACAATACCGAATCTAACTAACAATACGCATGAAAGCAGTGAGAAAATTGTGTTAGAAGGTGAATCGATAAAATTACTATATAAAGTAATCGATGAACAAATTGACGCATAATTCACAAAGATGAAGTTGTTAATACTCCTTTTGACAGCTGGGGCGGTCCTCGCTGTGGACGAAACGAACAGTATCGCTAATAATAATATAGAAGATTCTAGCCAGCTTCCTAGAGGTAAGAGTTTTGGTATTTATTTAGTTATAGCTTGTGTAGCTGTAGGTTAATGTTTTTAACAGAACAAGTTAAGTAATAGCATCTTATTTGAAGCGTCCATTTTGTTTCATTCGGGAGGGAAGACAATTGGAGGGTCTTTTTTCTGTACCCTTTTACCGTGGGTAGGTCTCTTTCGCAGGAGACCGACTGGGTGGGTACCCCCACAGTGCCAGACATTCAACCACCTGAACAGTGATGTGCGAATGTCACTGTTTCCGGTCTGAAGGGGGCTGTAGCCAGCGTGATTACTGGGCTAATGAGTCTTAACATCTAATGACTCAAAGTGGGGAGCAAAATCCTGGGTAGCACTGCATTGGTTATGGGCTGGCGTTTCTCTTCCAGGAGGGCGTCCAGCTGGTCTCACCATTTAATAGAAAAAAAAAAACCCTGTTTCAGTGTGTCAATGTTTATTATGTACATGTCAATCTTTATTATCTTTTTAAAAAATACTTTTCTCGTCTTTCACTGGTATCTTACCATCAGGATTTAAAATACTTAGTCAGATAGATTCTTATTCTTCTTTCTTTCTATTTTTCTATTATTTCGTCTATAGATTTAAAATTTGCTAAATATTGTAAGTAAAAGTAAATTCCTAAAATGGCATTTTAATTTTTTAAGCTGATCCTTACTTTAAATCATTTAATTATTAGTCCAGTCAAATAAGACTTTGAAGGTTATAATAATTCCAACAGAGCTATAAATATCTGAATTTTCAGAAAACTATTATAAATTGTGAAAAGTCCCTATCAATTCCCTAGTTCTAGTCACTTTATTAAACTGATGCTTTCGATAGATTTAGTGATGTAAGAGACTGCATATGAGTTTTATATGTCATTAAACCCATCTATATTGGCGTACAATATCTATTCAAGGATTGAACGAATTTCTTAATGACAATTTTATACTATATATAATATAACAAAGTCACCTTCTCTGTCCCTATATCCCTTTGTATGCTTAAATCTATAAAACCAGGACAACCGAATATCATGCGGGTTTTAATACACATTGTATATCATGTATATAGAGTGATTCAACAGGAAGGTTTATATGTATAATACATGCTTAATATTCGACGACCGCTTGGCGCAGTGGTAGCACAACTGTTTTCTGCGCGAAGGGTCGTGGGTTCGATTCCCACACCGGAAAAATATATTTGTAATTTATATTTGTATTTTTCTGGGGTCTGGGTGTTGCTATGTATTGTATGTATGTATTTTCAAAAGAAAAGTATGTATATGTAATTTATTCCGTTATCTAGTTGCCATAATACAAGCTTCGGCTTAGCTTGGAACTAGATGGCGCTGTGTATAAATGTCCTGAAAATATTTATTTATATTATTTATTTATATGATAATAATATTTTTTTTATAATCAATAAGCTCTGACCATGATCTCATCGGATCGTAAGCGAGAATTTGGTCTCAAATATTTTTAGAAGTCTTCACCCTAACATTTAAAATATCCAATTCGTATTTCTTGGGAAAGAGTTTCACTCCTTAGCGGTTCTAGGAATTCATGATACTATAAACTAATTTATTTTGTATTGAATCTCGAGTAGGTAGTGCTAAATGGTCATAATGTACAATAAGTGGTAGCACTTAGTATTACAATCTGAAAGAAGTTTCGTTTGTTTTATTTAATATATGCGAGCGAAGCCGGCTATCACTATAAATATGTTTTTGTTTTCAGCCGCCATACCTCCGGACAACTACAATTGCCAGATCCACTACGAATGCAAGCACTACAAATGGTTCTGTTACAGATCGGAGTACGCCTTCTGTATAGACAATACTTGCCAATGCTACCCGAGATACCATTTTGGGTACAGACATCCCTACCATAGACCTTAAGTATCAAACGAGCAATCTCCTAACATTCCTGTTGTCCTGGTACAAAATATTTGCATAACGATTTAAATATAATTAAATTATTGAATAGAATTAATTAATATGGAATATTTAAAATTTTACATGGAAAGAGAGCATCGACTGATTTTAGCTTCAGATAGCGATATCTCTTTCTGTCTGTTAGTTCGCGAAACAACGCTCTAGAGGAATTTATTAATCATACTGTCTCTTTCTATTATTTCTCGCCCGCTCATTTTCATGTTGTTCAAATGTTTTATGAAATAAATAAAATAAAATAAAAAATCTTGGTTTTTGTGACTTAAGTTAATCGCTTAAGTTAAACTTAAGTACCTACTTAAGTGACATGCCTTTAGCACAAATATACATATTTTGAAATATAATTTTCTCATGTTTTTCCAACTTTTAATACATGTCATGTTCCAAAAGTTTCCATACCTATGTCTTTATAAATCATACCTAATCAATAGTCAATATTATATCTTATTATTTTAAATAAAATTAATGAATGTATTAATGTTTTGTTATTTGAAACACCGAGATTTATAAAACCTATTTTTTTATATTTGTTCGAAAGAGATTTTCATTATTACTTTTTTGTTTTGATTAAACTCTAAAATACTAGATCTATTTTGATGAGATTTGATATACATGCTTGTGAAAGGCAAATAAACACTGATATAAGTAATATTGTTTCTTAACGCTCGCAGAATAGTGACCTTTTTTATCTATGAATATTGTAATCATCTGTTTATTTATATTTGAAAAGAGCAACAAATTCAATAAAAATTGTTTCTGTAGAAACTGCTTTTCGAACCGGTGGTTAAAAAATATTTTGTTGTTGAACGAAGTTATATTTGACTTTTACTATAGGTATAGTAACCTTCAATTACCTTTAGCGCTGAATGAAATCTGCGCAGAAGTCAAAAATAAGGTATCGAGGTAGCGTGCGGCGCGCGGGGCGCGTGATCGTCGGGTGCGCGAGCGTTGATTGGTTGTTCCAGTAGTGTTGTCTTTCTCGCACCAATACGTCAATTACGAGCGCGATTCTACCGATGCGCAGCTATTCTCGTCAATCGCTCAACATTCGTGACGATTATTATACTTACAAGTAAACATGCAACGTCACGTGCAAAACCTAGTTCATCAATAAAATTATTTCAAACAGCGTAAAGCGCTTTACATCGCAAAACCAACCAAAAGCTGCACTCGCTTTTCAATAAAGAATTTATATTTTGTCAGATTGCTCCGGTTAAACCCGGTCGGTCAAATCAGCCGGTTATTTGTTCGACGCAGTTCGACCGGGTAAAATCACCCGGTCGATTTAATTCGAAAAACCCGGATAAAGGATGACTACCTGTTTGTGGTGAATGCAGTTTGCTACAGGGTGATTATATTGTTAATAGTTCACGCGAAAACTACTGAATGGATTTGGATGATATTTTTCACATTGATAGAAAGCCCTTGATTATCACATGAGGTGTTTTTATCCCGGTGTTTGTGAATGAAAATATGAAAGTCCACGCGGACGGAGTCGCGGCCAACAGCTAGTTAAGATAAATAAGATAAAAACAGAAAGTCAAAGAAGGAATGTTTGTAACGCTCTCATGGAAAAACTACTGGACCTATCATCATGGAATTTTTTGAAAGTATCAAAATAAAAATAGGCTACTTATAATTTGAAAAAAAAAAACATTTTAAAAATTTTGAACAAAACTGCGGCTTGCAAATAATAACAACTACCGCTATTGCATAGCATATTACTATGAGAGTTTAAATAAACTAATTACATTAGCCAATGTAATTCGACGTTAAGCTGTGACAAACACACGTAATGAGGTATCGGGTGTTATTTGTCGGTCGAGCGCGGTAATTAGCTAGAAATGGCAATCTGTCTGATCCGATGTTAATCGAGAACCACAGAGCAGCAACTAGCAATACTGACCGAAATAGTTTAAGTTAAAAAATTCAAAAATGCTATGATAAAATCGCACTCTATGTTAGGATGTTATTAAACGTATTAGAAGCAATGTTGAAATAGTATGACACAGATGTCGAACAAAATCATTCGACGAATTTACCCCGGTAATTGTCGGAAAATAAATAAAAATTCTGACTTTGTGAAGCCCCATTTTTTTTACGGCACTGCGCGTTTTCTTATTATATTTAATCTATCTATCAGTGGTCAGAATGCCGTAAAAAATATGTGACCATAATGTACTCTCTCTACTTGTACTCTAGAATTCTCACCTGCACTCGATTGGATAGCTTACAAGTGACGTCATAGTGCTGAATCTTATTATTTTATGCTCTTATATCGTTCTAGATAGGTCACCTGGTGGTTCAAATGACCAATATTTTTTTCAACATGGGCCTGTGGTCTATTAATCTAGACTCTAATCGTCCGTATTTATGCAAAATGGAAAAACTTAACAATTTTTTTTGGGTTTATTCAAGAATTTTATGTCATGGTCTTTCATTCCAAAATCGATTTTGATTTGGATTTTGGTTTGATTGGTCTTTTTGGTATAAGAAAATAGACCTAATTTAGATAAGTATTCTTGCACAGACGAAAAAAGAAAATTTGTTTAGTTCTATTTTGCATAAACACGGACAATCTAGAAAGTAGAAAACATTCATGATCACAAGCTTTTATAACATGAGTATGATTATTCATTGCGAAAAATGATTCCAATTATCCTGCTCTGTGACTCAAATTATATAATCACTTTGAACAAATATCTCGCATTCGTTACCTCGGACACACCGCCGATACACTGTTAATTTGATGCCATTTGCTGACAACTAGTTATCGGGATATCGGCTTTCGTAATACCAATTTCATACACAGAGCCATAGAGTAATAACATCTACAACCGCGATATGAGCACGCAAAGTGAAGCCATTTTGAAGTAGACAATTTTGTCTACTTAAATATATATTTTGTACTAGCTGTTGCCCGCGACTCCGTCCGCGTGGACTTTCATATAAACTTTAACTTCCCCTTTCTCCCCCTTATAACCGTTTTTTTAGTTAAAAAGTAGCCTATGTTTTATCTCAGGCTCTAGACCATCTGTGTACCAAATTTCATTACAATCGGTTCAGTAGTTTTGGCGTGAAAGCGTAACAGACAGACAGACAGACAGACAGACAGAGTTACTTACGCATTTATAATATTAAGTATGGATTTAATATATATTTGTGTTAAGTTACAGAAATGTAAAATTTGGTTTAAAAGATATTTTTTCCCCTTTTTTGGTAAAAAGTGTTACGCCGGTTCTTCTCGCCGGGTTAGTTCCCGAACCGGTGGTAGGCACCATTAGTCTTTCTGAAAATATTTGTTTCAAATTTACTCAGAAATAAACTATTTTTATTTATTTTTTCGTAGATTTCAGTATTTCGACAGGGCAACGTAACAGATTTTTATTCTTTTTTGTCAGATAAAGTGATTCAATAAGATTTATGTCTTTATAACATAACATAAACACGTGCAAAACCGGGGCAGCACGGCTAGTATTCGCATACAAGTAAACAACTTTATACTAAATTATATACACTAAAGCAAAGCCGTGGCAAACTTCTAGCCTGAACTAGAAATAACATTCTCATACAATTTATGCCATCATTTAAATATCATAAATGTTTCAACACTACTATTTTTAAGACCTATAAAAGCATTTAGACCTGAGTTAGCTAGGTAATACAATAAATATGTCAAGAGGAACATTTATTTTTTTTAATGGAATTGTCACAATTTTATTTTATTTAACTAGCAGCCCGCCCCGGGTTCGCATGGTTATTAAACTGGTAGCAACTATTTTACGTATTATTACAAACAATATCAATCATTTTATTATTGACAATATGCGAAAGTCACTCTGTCTAGACAGGCGATGATGACGTGATGGAAAGACAGACAGACGTCTAAATCACGCTAGAATTACTGAACCAATTAGAACGAAATTTGGTACAAAGATAGTAAAAAGAGCCCGGGGAAGGACATAGGCTACTTTTTAACTGGAAAAAAGGGTTATAGCTTTATGCCAAATACTCATACGCAAATTAAATTTAAGGACGCCTTAAGACTCGTAATTTTGACAGAATTGTATGGCGAACTTTCAGATCGGACCGGTTTAAGTCGTACTTAATTTTAAGTTGCGTTTCAGTATTCCGGCATTAAGGCGTATGAACGGAAATTAAATTTAAGCCCTCATGTATTTGGCCGTTGTTCTCACAAATTTTTTGGATCTTTATATTACGGTAAGAAAACCGAGCTACGTAACTCGAGGTTCTTACAAGTATTATCATTATTTTAAGCAAACATATCTTAGGCCGCTTCTCTTACCTTCAAACGAGATCACGATCAAATAATAAATAAATATTTTCAGGACATTTATACACAGCGCCATCTAGTTCCAAGCTAAGCCGAAGCTTGTGTTATGACAGCTAAATAACGGAATAAATTACATAAACATACTTTTCTTTTGTAAATACATACATATAATACACAGCAACACCCAGACCCCAGAAAAATAGAAATGTAAATTACAAATAAATTTTTCCGTTGTGGAAATCGAACCCACGACCCTTCGCGCAGAAAGCCGTTGTGCTAAGCGCCAAGCGGTCGTCGAAATATCTGCTTATTATTGAGAAAGACAATTTTTTGAGGGCTTTTGATTTGAGTTCCAGTATTCGGGCATTAGTCCCTCTAAATCTGAGAGTGTGAAAGCAATACGGTGTCACCTAGAAACCTTAAAAAGTGTAGAACAGGGGAGGGAGGTAAGCCCTCCCACGGCGGGGGACATGTTAAGCCACTCACATAATCGATCTATGGTTTCAGATTGTTTTCTGTGGCAAAATACTTCATTTTAACCTCTCATAGTGAAGTTAGTTTTAGCTAGGTATAGAATTTTCAATCTGTAGAGGATCTTAGCCTTAGGTAGTCTTAAATGGTGTAGCTAGATTTACCTAGGTATAAAATAATTTGGTACTCTTAAATGGTGGAGCTATTGTAAGCTAGGTATATAATTTGTTACCTATAGTAACTTGAGAAAAAGTGTTTTTACAAATGATAAATAATATCAATTAATAAACCATAAAGTTACAGGCAAACACACATAACAAGATTAGACAGGTAAATACGGTTAAAATGTGACATAATCTTTTTTTAAAGTCGGTTTTCATCCTACCGAAAACTTCGGTGTCTTTGTATTGCAAGCGAACTCACGGTTAAATGCTAGTCATTAATAACCCTCGTTTATAGTGGAAAGTCAAATAAATCATGAATCACGCCTTCCCATAAATTAATGGAAGAAAATAGTCTCGCCCCTGAAACATATATCATATATATGCGTTTTATTTTTATATTTAGCGGTTTAGAGTACCCGTACGTAGGTAATTCAGCATAATATTGTAAATATTGTCTAGCCCTCCTTTTAATAAATTTAATAATTAATAATAATGTAAAAAACTATGATTTATATTTTTAACCGACATCAAAAATGAGGAGGTTCTCAATTCGTCTGTGTGTATAATATTTTTTTATGTATGTTCACCGATAACTTCGTCGTTTATGAACCGATTTAGATGATTCTTTTTTTGTTGGAAAGAGGATGTCTCCCAGTAGTCCCATTTAAAGGAAGTCAGGATCTTGGTACCGATTTGTAAATTATAAAATAACTATTAAATCATTTCTATATACTAAATGAAAATAGGTATTACGTTGTGGGAAGCTAATTTATTTTTTGCTTTTTATTTTGAAGTCGGTTTATTTTTTGTTGAAAATTATTTATTCAAACTCTAGTTGAAGAAATATGCTTCCTTAAATAAACAATCTAATACTTATTTGTAATTTTTATCGTCTTAAATAATAGGTTTTACATCGCTAATAAAAAGATTCCCGTGTTTTTGTAAAAAAGTGATTTAAGTTTTGCATTTGCAATTAGTAAATCAAGTTTAGACAAACAATAACTTTATTTAACTAATGTATATATTATAGTACCACTTCCTCATACAGTAACATCGGTATAGGTCGCGTCATTTATGTTTAGCGCTGGATGAGAATAGCTGCGCATCAGTATAATCGCGCTCGTAATTGACGTATTGGTGCGAGAAAGACAACACGATTGGGACAACCAATCAACGCTAAAGATCGGTTTCGTTCAGCGCTAAAGATTCGTGACGCGACCTATACTTCTCCGTTGAAACTGCTTTCCGAACCTGTTTTATATGTAGTATTCTATATGTAGCCTAGTTGAGCAAAGATATGTTTGACTTTGACTTTGGGATTACAAAACAAAAGATTTAAATAGTGAAGTCTTCTACAACTTTGAAAGGAGAAACTATTTATTTTAAGAATTTAAATTAATCTAATCAACGTGTCAGTGTTACAAAATACATCATTTTATGAAACCCTAAAATTAAAAGATCAAAGAACATTTTAATATACTAATTTTATAGCCGCCATCTTTTTCTTTTAACGACATCATTTGTGAGGTATGTCTGTTTGTATGTCATTACAATTTGTTATATTTTGAATGAACTGTCGTAATACGTAATTAATCTTACTTTTTTAATTTACATTTAGCTTAAGACTAGTAGTATATTGAGTTAATTTTGTCGCCTTATTAATGAACTAGCTGTTGCTCACGACTTCGTCCCCGTCGGATCTATTTCTATTATTATGTTATAGTGAGTCAATCTTAGAAGATAGACATATACTGTCGCGGACTTTTTTTTAGATCATTTAAAGAGGAATAATTCTTTCATTCATATTATTTTTGTATCTTGAACCGTTTTCGCAGCGCACGCAAAGGAAGCCCTCAAAGATGAATAATTTTCCCCGTTTTTTTCACATTTTCCATTATATATTCGCTCCTATTAGTCGCAGCGTGATGTTATGTAGCCTAAAGTCTTCGTCGATAAATGGTCAATTCAATAAAAAAAGAATTCTTCTATTCGAATCAGTAGATCCTGAGATTAGCGCGTTCAAACAAACAAACAAACTCTTCAGCTTTATATATTAAATAGCTAAACATATAAATAAACATTACCAAAATCATTACCTTCCTTTCACCGCAGTCGGTCAAAAAAACAATTCTATTACAGGCATTAGTGATGTCCGCATCACGATAGAAATATCGACATTGTCTTAGCGCAATGCGTCGACCTGTTGAATTAATAGTCGATTAGTCTCTATTAGCCGGCTTTAACTGGATCTCACTAATAGTAACTAATAGTGGTGTTATTGCCGGCTTTAGACCTGTCATTGTATGTATTAGTCAAGTCGATGTATGGAGCTAACAGGTGCACTAATATGCGATTAAATGTTAGTGTCAATGTAGCCATATAATAATAACATCAGAGGAGCGTCTAAAAACACCATCTCGTCCCACCTTTAGGTGGGTTAGAGTTTGTGTTATGGCAACTAGATAACGTTTATCGACCGACTTCAAAAAAAGGAGGAGGTTCTCAATTCGATCGATTCGATGTTTTTTTTCTATGTTTGTTAACACCGCCAATTACAAACCGATTTGAAGAAATCTTTTTTCGGCGTATAGGTTATGGCGGATTTTCATTTAGCATATATAAATGATTTAATAGTTATTTTATAATTTAGAAGTCGATGTCAAGTACAACAATAAGTGTTTGTTTGGTTAAATCGATATTGTATAGATTGTTGTAGCATTTACTTGGTACCGATGTCTAAATTATAAAATAACTATTAAATCATTTATATATACTAAATGAAAATGCGTATTACTTTGTGGGAAGCAAATTTATTTTTTGCTTTTTAGTTTGAAGTCGGTTTATTTTTTGTTAAAAATTATTTTATTATCATCCTTTTAGTATATTTAAGCGTTTAAAAATAATATATTTTAATAAAAGAAAACTATTAAGTTTAATCAAAATTACAAGCAAACCCAGTTAGGCATACTTTTCACTCTCCATACAACGACAAAATCGATACACCAAAAATAACACATATACTCATTTCGCTCTCAAAGGGAATTACAAGCATATCTCAACAAAAATAATAAACCACATCTTGTCGCCAAAGATAAAAGGGATTAACTGACTCGTGAAACAGGTTGTCTGAAGCACTCACTCGTTCAGATAAACACACTCTTATTACGTAGATATAAAGGCTAATGTCGCTTGAATCGCGCTAACGAGCTTCTGAAGAAAATTAACAGTGTGTTATTGCAAGTGTGTAGGCGGATCTTTGTATAATTTCATTTTGTGACAACTCTAATGCGTTTAGTGATGGGCAGATTTATCGATAGTTCGCGAGACGTGTTCAGGTGTGAATACAACACTATTTGAAAACGATATTTTACAACACATGATTATAAATTTTAAAGTGACCATCAGTAAACAATAGGCTAATTTCTATAACTTCGGTCATAATTTCGTTGAGTTTTAAGAAATTTTGGAACGTGAGGTAAAAATCCACTTCCTTAACTTTGTGATAAATGTATAAATATTTATTTTGTCAGAAATACTCTTTTTAAAGGCTTTGCGACTCTTCATAGGCAAAGGTTATCGTTGACCAATAGGACCTCCTGCTCGGCCTAAAGACTTTTTTTATAAATTAGGAGGCAAACGAGCAGGCGGGCCATTTGTTGAAAAGTGGTCTTCGCCCATCAACCCTCGCAGAGCTTGACGGCTCTCGAGTGGGTTGCCGACCTTTTAAAAATATGTATGTCTTCTTCATGAATCACCAAGTAATTCAGAATTTAAGGAGACCTTAAAAGAACCCAAATCAATTATTTTAAATACACTTTTATCCTGCACACATCACTATTCATCGTAAGTGTTTTATACAAGTACATCACTAGGCTTTGTTTTGAAGGTTTTAACGGGAGCTTCGAATGTTTCACATTAGGTGTAATCGTGTTTGTCTTTACAAAGCAGGTGAAATTTCATTGCGGTGTGACTCGCGGGATTTGACTTGTTATGATAATTAATGAAAGTATTAACGGCGAAATTGTAAAGGTACAGTCAACTGCAAAAGTTGATGAATTTATTTTATATATTTCTATATAAAATATGTTCATATCGCAATTATTAAGTTTTGCCCACTAGCTTCTTAATCGCCAACCAAGCAAATATATTTGAGTGTTGATAAGTTTTTTAAATGAAAAAAATATTGAATGTATTAATCAACTTTTGTACTTAACTGCACACTGGTCTAGTGCATAACTGTTTGTATTCTAAACTTGAATATGCAAATCACAACTAACCGATTTTAACAAAAATTGTATGGTAAAAGAAATAACTTCTAGAGCCAAAGACAGTTAAAGTAAAAAAATATAATTGAAGTCCAATGTTACACATAATATTAAATTTTTCGTATGCATTAATTAGTCTTAAATTCTGTATGACGCCCAACATTATGAACCAATATTTCAATCAGAAAATTCATAGCATTTTCAAATCTAGTTTAAAGACGAACCACGTGTAAACCTGTACACAGTCAACAAACAAAATTAGAGCCATTAGCTATTTTTACATTACCCATAAAACGTTATGCGGACGCAAGATCCAATAAAATGGAAGTAAGATAGCACGTTAAAGATAAATAGATTGGATAAAAATGCTGGCCAGGTAATGGTGATCGCGAGGAAGCGTTTCAACGAGAAACACATGGCCGGGAGCGTGCTGTAGTCTTGATACTTTAAATCTATTATTTATTTACTCTTAGTTTTTTATTTACAAAGCCTAGAGTGATGTTTCCATAAATGTCAGGCTAAAGAAAAACATTTGTTAACTTTCTGGCACTGCACTATTATAACAAAGAATTATCGAAATCGGTTCAACTGTTGTCGAGCTATGCAAAAACACATGCGATTCATTTTTATTTTATGGAAAATATTTAAAAACAATAAAAAGTAATATTGTTTAAAAGCACGTAACTCGATAAAAACTAAACCGATTTAAATAGTCAATTATTTCTTTAGAATATGCCTGGATCTTCGAGGATGGTTCTTTAGCATATACACGTTGTACGTATCTTTTATGTAACCATATACCGAATAAAGTTAATAATAAATAGTTAGTTTTTAAGAAAATGTATCAAACAGGTTAGTTCGAGCTAAAAGCGATTGAGCGCGAACGCATCAAACATTTAACTAAAACCAACAGGTAATTCACAGCCATGTTTATTTTCATTTCAAATATATTTATTTTTCAGCGGTGATTACATTTTATTCGTATACGCTCTCACACCTGGCCCGTAAATATCTTATGTTTTGTCAGTCTGTCCGTCAGTTTTATTAAATATAAATATTTGAAGAGATTTTAAATTGCGCGCGAGATTGTTTTTTTTTTTATGTTTAGACAGCTACCAGTCTTTTTGACGCGAGTGATAATTTTGGACTGTGATTTACAGGTGTTCCAAATAAAAATGAAATGGTATATTTGTTTCGTTTTGTGGATGCGTTGGCGCGTAGCTTATGCATACTATAATATTAAATGTTAAATATATATGTTACAATATAAGAGTTAAATGTTTTAACATTATACTCGGTTTCACTAGAATTATTCTTTCTGATTTAGTTAACTGCTTGAAAGATTAGTTATAATTGAACTTTTATATTTTTAACTATAATTATATTTAACTATAATTTAAATTGTTTAAGGCTTCATTTATATTTAAGAACATGATTGACCAGCTATACATCACTTAGCAGGAGAATACCGATTAAAATTGATATCAATAAACGAACTAGACGTCAAGAGACATCCCCAACTTTTCCCAAACATTGAACCCAACAGCACCCACTAAAGATTCCAACCAGATTCCAACGACAAAGTCTTGGCAATTACAGCGGACTAGAATCCGCGCGATAGTAAATAAATAATGTCAAGAATATACCGGTGCGTAAATCAAGTTACTGAATGGGTGATTTAATTCAAGCGTCACCTTTAGACAGGCAGCAGTGACGATAAATCGTTGGCGCGATGCTGTCAGAGGAGACGGAGACCAGATTAGTTTGTTGCATTCTCGCGTCTTGTTGCGAAGACCTGGCTAAACCTGAGGCTGATGTCCACGTAGGTCTTACGTAAGATTGGTAATAAATATCTTTAACAATATCTTATAAAGAAGACATATATACACATTGTCATCTAGTCCTATGCTCAGCGGAGCTTCTGTTATGCCAACTAGATAACAAATGAATGACATAAGCTTTTTAATGCATATGTACATACAATACATAGCAACATCCAGACTATACTCGTAGCTTGTGACTTGTCTTGGATCATTATTAACCATAGGATACCATACCAATTTGATAGTGGACCGTAGGATCCATACATAATTTTATAATTTTGAAATGACCACATTAATCCCTATCACTTGATACCAAATTTAGACTTAGTAGCTTTAATTAAAACTTGCACTTAGAACCTTTAACAAATGTTAAGTTTCGATATGAATCTTCTGGGTTGGTTTGGGCTTGCCTAAAATGATGTTACTTGACAATGAATTATCTTAGTGTAAACACTGACCTTAACCTTTCACCCTTTCGTACAATGCGCTTAAAAACATTGTAGAACTATAGACCAGTACTAATCATCTTACTACATTTTAAACTCAATACATTCTCTAAAAAGCAGATAAATTTCTACGTAATCAGTAATCAAACTCCAGAACACCGCGTCAACATTAAACTATCTAAATTAGACGCAATTGCAATTCCCGATCACGGCTGAGAGAAAAACAAATGTAACGACGGTGCAAAAAGATAAGCCATTTGTCCCGACCACAATGCGTCGGACAGCAATCATTCACACCTCGCCTAAATACGAGACGAACGCACGTGAGGAACGCATTACGAGTTTTAAATAGTGAGGCGCCTGCGCATCGTCTGAAGCTTATTATCAAGAAATACAGTGTGTAACAAAACAAGTGTCCGATCCTAAAAACTCTTACTATAAACCGGTAGTAGGTCCTTACTCTGCTATCATTTTTAAAAAATAACATTATTAATTTTTCCAAACGAAAAAAAATAATAATTAAGTCAAATTGCAAAACTTACATGGCAACACCGTCTTGCGTTCACCTGCTCAGCTATAGGGTCTATAGGATCTACGAACCGTATGTAAGTTGCCAGCGTTTGTGAATTTCCTTGAATTTGTGTAATTTTTTTACTAGAACCATAATTTTTAAAACTTAATTGCATTATTATTTTTAGAGATGGATTTTTTTATTTTATTTAATTCGTAAAGGTTTTTAGATAGAGAATATTACCCTTCAGGATCGGATACTTGTTTTGTAGCACACTGTATACCGGATGGTGATAAGACAGTAAGTGGTAGTCATGCCGTTAGGCTGAAAAGGGCTCGCTCAGGGTGGTAACTTCCCATAAAATTCGGCGTGCCACCTGATCAGTGATGGTCATTGCGTTTCATTCCGTAAGTGAAAACATGGAAGCCCATTTTTCCTTTCTATCATCCTTTATTCTGTTCATGACTATTTAAATTGACTACCTAATTTTAATAATTTAATTTGACATTACATATTGACATACTTTGTAACCTTATAATTTTATTGACATAACTATAATTTATTAACATTAGTTCTGAGTAGCACTACATTGGTTGTGTGCTGGCGTTTCTCTTATCATCAGGAGGGTGTTCAGCTCGTCTCACCACTTCATAAAAAATAATAATGTAATATTGTGTATATAATCTAGCATTTAGAATTATTATTGTGTAGAGCTTGTTGCTTACCAATGTATTGGTTAATTTTCTCAAAAATTATTCTTATTATTATTAGCCTCCTTTCCATTAAGGATGCACTCCCGACGCAATTGAAGTGAACACTTCTCATCAGGTGAACCTCCTGTTGCCCGTCATCATAATATTCGTGTTGAATTTCCTCAACAAGAAATATGGCTAAACATTAAAAGCTAATGAAACTTTGCCCCAACTTTGAATGCACATTTAAAAGCAGCCGTAAACAAGGTGTCGGTTATAATAAGAACACAATTGCATAGGTATTCCATACATCGGTGGCGAATATAAACTCGGAACGGACGTGGGCTCGCTGTAAACAACGCTATGTCTAACACAATACATAATATATAGACATAATTGTTTACTGGCAATAATAACAACGAATAATTATTGTATTCTTTGTTGAAGCTGTTTAGCAATAATAGACAGAAAAAATTAGTGCTGCCACTTCTAAGTTATGTATGTATATATTTTTTAATAATTGTTTTTTTTTTATAGTTCAATAGGCGAGCGCTTGACCACAGGTTGCCTGGTGGTAAGCGACGCTGCGGTCGAAGATGTAGCGCGCTTGCCTAGAAGAAACCAGTTCACTCTTGCTTTGAATAAACCCGGTATTTTATGGTGGACTGGAGACATAGGACTGTCTGTTAACTGTCTTTTTTTTGAGAGGCACCAAAGCCAATTTCCTCTGCTACTCCTTGCTCAAAACACAATGACATCACTCAGACATCACCTCAGAGCTAGCCGCGAAATCATTACACAGCATAAAACAAATTCTCTTTCTTCTTTCTGTCCCTGTGTATGCTTAGATCTTTAAAACTACGCAACCGATTTTGGAGGGATTTAAGAGGAATTTTATATGTATAAAATATGTATAATATATACGAGCGAAGCCGGGGCTGGTCACAAGTAACTGATAGGTATCTCGAACGTCTAGAAAAATGTAGCACAATGGAATCCTAAACTATTTTTATCCATCAAGGCATACCATCAAAACCATACAATATTCTCTTTGGAAAAGTATTTTAAAATACCAATGTATTTTACTTTATTAAAAAAATGCTTTTAACTCCGTCAATTAATCCAAGATTATCAAATTACGACTTCGCAAGTCTTTTTACGAGATCCAAAGGATACGCAAATAGAATTATGAAATTAAGCGGTCCAACTTTGATATTACCTCTCTTATCTTATCAGGTGAAACTTCGGGAGCAAATTGAAAATTTAACGGGACCAGCCAACCTCTGGCGAATTAATTGTGTTATCAAAATATATTAATGTGGTATCTTTTCCCTTGTTTAATTGCAGGGAAGTTGCGAGTTAAGGATTTCGTAACGGTATGCGAGACGACGCGATTTATTTTTGGGTCTGTTTATAGTATGGTCAAATTTGGTTGCAGTTTTAAAAGGTTTTTGTATATAGAATAATTTTGACAGTTATTTATTACAATCTACTTGTTTATATTAAGATATTTTTTTCCCCAATAAAGTTTGTAATACTTTATTTATTTTACAATCTAGCCTATTGACTAATTAGTAAATTACATTTAACCTAAATTACTACATAAACATAAATCTAAGAACGTGTCCAGTAAGACTTATACTTAGTTTTTGTTAATTAAGGCGAGGACACTTTGTTCATGTGTTCCTTGTACGCGGCACTTGTCACTGCATTTATTTGTCACTTTAAACCACTACACTAACTCAAACGGCTTTGTTCGTTTCAGTCTTCTTACTATTTAAGTCTTAGTATATTAAAATAATAAAGACAAAAAGTTTGTTACTGGTAATTTTACGTTAATAATAGAATTAATACGGGGATATTTAATAGATGCTTAACTAAAAACAGATACAAAGATTAAAAAAAAAAACTTCATAAAACTACAGGAATCATTGTTCTAATTATTTTCAATGTGTTAACACAGTTTAGTTGTCATATGTGCTATAGAAATACTTTTTCCTAGGTGGTTTTGATGAAGATAAATATTTATTTTTTATATAAAGGCAATATCTGATTGTACCAGCCTTAAGACTCTTCCCCGATCACGGCGGGCAGCTGTAAAGAGATTTGTATATAATTAATATTGATCGGAAAAGTTTTCGAAGCAATTAATTCTCATTCAAAAATACATTTCGAAGGTGTTTCATTTACAAGTAGGATAGTCGGTATTGCTTAGCAGCTTCGGGTTAGACTAGATGTATAGCTAGGTTAGTGAGAGGGCAAAGTATTAAGGTAGCCTTACTATAAAAATGTGACTTTTATCTGATTGAGAAAAAAATAGTCCATTTTTCCCCTTCCACTCCTCTGTAGGGAAGAAATTTGTATCCTTACTTTTCGGTTTTAAAGGTCGGCAACACACTCGTAAGTCTTAACTTTGCTTCTGTTTACGGGTGGAGTTGGTCGCTTACCGTCTGGCAAACCTTCCGAGCTGACCAAAATCACCTAAAAAAGCTTCACGAATGCGTTACCAGCTTTTAAAAATGATGAAGGAAGAACTGGAAAGGATATTTTCCAAGTACCACGTGAACATTGCAATAAACCTTTTTTAACTCACTCCTCGCTATTACTGCAACAAAAATATCTTTAAACAAGCGAATAGCCAGGTGTCGTTCATAGCCGGAAACAAAACAAAACCTCCATATTAATACGGATAAATCGTGTTATTTTAGAATCGCCTTTCCAATTAGTTCGCGTACAGTCGCGCATAAAGACGTTAAATTTAGACTGCGGCTGTGCCACCTGGTGCCTTTGCCACGTGAGTTTTGCAATCGAGTGTACATGTGGAATTATATGGAGCTGTTAATACGACTCTGTTGTGTATTTTTCTAACGTTTCTATTCGTTTGACGTTCCGCTTGGCGCAGTAGTAGCAATTGTTTTCTGCGTGAAGGGTCGTGGGTTCGATCCCCACACCGGAAAAATATATTTGTATTTTAAATATTTCGTTTTTTTGGGTCTGTATGTATGTATTTAGAAAAGAAAGTTATGTCTATGTAATTAACCCGTTTTCTATTTGCAATGACACAACCTCTGTTTAGCGTGGGGCTTTGTATAAGTGTCCTGAAATATTTTTTTCTTATTTATTTAAACGCAGTTCTTGATTCACTTTTCAGAAATTATTCTTACATCCTACGTTTCTTGCCTGATCATCATTTCATCCATTTAGCAGTTAGGCCGTGAAAGCAACTGAACTTGAATTATAACATGTTGTATTTTATTCAGTCTTTACAAGAAAACATATTACAGATTATGATACTGATTGTACACCGATTTTTCTTACCGATTATTTATTATCTTTTTTTTTCTTCTATTTGACATATTTAATACATATAGATAGCTTATTTATTACATTATAACATAACATAATATACAAAAAGGAAAATACAGAAAAAGACATGTAAAAGGCTGTCTCTTTATGCATCATTTTCTTTATTTCCAAAAAAGAGTTTAATTAAATTTTTTGTCTCAATATTTGAGTTTATCAAAGGTTTTAACAGCTCCAAGTCCACGTTGATCGGTAAACATTTATTTACCGTAGTATTCCGGTACTTTTACCGGGAACTTTCTTTCGGCCGGCAGCTGCGCTGATGGGAATTATTTTTGGCTGCATTTTTGTTCCGTTTTCAACAAAACCTGTACTATTAGTTGGTTATGCGTTTTGATTAAAACTAGCATAGGATTTCATTACAGGTGTAGTGAAAAAACATGATTCGAATCTGTTAGGTACTCTACTCTAGACTAACAAGTCTACGTGACGACTTAGCTGGCTTTAAAAATCTTTCATTTCGAGTAGGGTAGTTTTAAAATAAATGAATATATTAAAAACAGACCCTTGGAATATTGCTGTTTAACGCTTGCAGGACAAAGTTTGACGACCGCTTGGCGCAGTAGGTAATACACCTGCCTTCTGCGCGAAGGGTCGTGGGTTCGATTCCCACACCGGAAAAATATATTTGTAATTTACATTTGTATTTTTCTGGGGTCTGGGTGTTGCTATGTATTGTATGTATGTATTTACAAAAGAAAAGTATGTACATGTAATTTATTCCGTTATCTAGTTGCCATAACACAAGCTTCGGCTTAGCTTGGAACTAGATGGCGCTGTGTATAAATGTCCTGAAAATATTTATTTATTTATTTATTTATTAAAGATAATTGAAATATTAGTTAAAATTTTTTCTCTTTGATTAGATAAATATATAACAAATCCATGTTTATTATAGAGCAGCTCTGTCAGCTCATATATTTTATCCTATTTCTTTATTATGCTATAGCGGCAGCAGAACTATATAATCGGTGAAAAATTCAACTATCTTTTTATCAAAACTAACATTATAAAGAGGAAAGATTTTTATTTATGTATGTAACTAATAAACTCAAAAAGTACTGGACCGATTTTAATAATTCTTTTTTCATTAGAAAGCTACTTTATCACTGTTACATAGGCTATATTTAGTACTATGTATACCCGTGTGAAGCCGGGAAAGGGCCGCTAGTGATATTTAAGATAGTTGAATACAGCCAGATGACAGACATACAGACAAAATCTTAGTAATTGGGTTACGTCTTATACAATTGGATACGTAACCCTAACACCAAATTTAATAAAATATTCGAAAAGTTTCAAACATCGAAATTCGTGTTAGGTAAATATAGAAACAGAATTATCGGTAAACGGTTTTTATTGAACGCTATTCTTTGTTTATAAAAACCGTTTTATGACCACTCAATCGGTTTTCGTACCTTGATCTCAGTTTTATGTTTCAATAACAACCTATTTCAATTTATATGAAGATATAAATTCGTTTCGTGAAATTTGTTGTTAGGATATAAACGGTTAGAGAATTTTATTAAATTACTTTTTTTATAATATGAAGAGGGGAGACGAGCTGGACGCACTCCTTATGGTAAGAGCAACGCCAGCCCATAGCAAATGCAGTGCTACCCGGAACTTTGCTATAAAGCCCTACTCCGGGCAGGGGTGCACTACACCGACGCTCCCCACTTTGAGTCATCAGATGCTAAGACTCATTAGCCCAGTAATTTCTGTACCTATCCTACGTGTAACCTATATAAGGTTGTAGGTGTATGTCGTAGGTATACCTAAACATTTCTCTACTAAAGAATTACCATTGTACTTCAAAGAATATTCTTAAAAAAAATCATTGAAAACGGCTCAACTGTTGCTTAGCAACACGTTTAGCGATTGTTTTTTTGTATTACTAAAAATTACTTACGATTAGATTGTTTGGTGTTATGACAATATATATTGAAAAAGTGTTAACACATGATAACATTTTTTTTAGGCGTTTGTTAACCATCTAATATATTAATCATCTGTACCCGATGATTATCACGAAACTAACTCTTTTGAGAATTAGAGATTTTTTCTACGTCGTGCTATAAAGGAAGTGTTTTTTGTTCACATTTCAAGTCAAAGTCCCTCACTTTAATATCTTTTTAAACAATCCATACTAATATTATAAATGCGAAAGTCACTCTGTCTGTCCGTCGGTCTTTCCACCACGCTAAAACTACTGAACCGATTAGAAAGAAATTAGATAGTAGACATAGGCTACTTTTTTTTTAAATCAAGAACAAAAGGTTTGCGCGAGGGATCGAAACTTTTTATAATTTTACGTTTTCACGGCCAAACCGCTGAACCGATTGTAATGAAATTTGGTACATAGATGGTCTAGAGCCTGAGATGAAACATAGGCTACTTTTTAACTGGAAAAAAGAGGTTATAAGGGGGCAAGGGGGATTCAAAGTTTATATGAAAGTCTACGCGGACGGAGTCGCGGGCAACAACTAGTTAATTAAGTAATTCCTAATATTTATTTATACTTTCAACGTGCTCAAAACCAACACGAGACGCTTATTGTAATAAAAACAAAATTATGTTTCGCAAAATAAAGTTAGCCCTATTTCAAGACAATAACTACTCGTAAACAATTATGAAGACATATAATTAATGGCGCCGTAAATTATGTACGTAAATCAATGATTATGGCGCATAACCTTTACAGTCCCATAAAAGCGTGTGTCATACTCGTCATTAGCTATTTATGACGCATAAATGAGATATTTTTAATACGAAAATTAAGGTGAAGCAAGAAAAAGGCGTTTTAAATTATTTTCTGAAATTACGGCGAAAAAATTGCAATTGCAAAGTATTTTAAAATAATTTTTAACAAAAAATAAACTGACTTCAAACTAAAAAGCGAAAAATAAATTTGCTGCCCACAAAGTAATACGCATTTTCATTTAGTATATAGAAATGATTTAATAGTTATTTCATAATTTAGAAGTCGGTACCAAGTAAATGCTACAACAATCTATACAATATCGATTTAACCAAACTAACAGTTATTGTTTTACTTGGCACCGACGAAGTTATCGGCGAACAAACATAAAAAAAAACGTACGGATGAATTGAGTAACCTCTATTTTTTAAGTCTGTTAAAAAACATACACACACCGCATGTCAAATGGACGACTTTGTTGCTCAGCAGCGATTTCTTCCAAGCAATCTTTATTCACAATTATAATTGTATACTTAGAAGAGTAGGTTCTCTTCGCAACACAATATACTTTTAATACATAATAATATCATGTTTTAATGTGATACGTTATAGTTAGGTACCTATTATGTGATGATTTACAACAGTTATAATTAAACTAGTAGTAGAATTTTTTACTTTGACTTTGATTTCGACTTCGAATTTGACTTTGACTTTGACTTTGACTTTGACTTTAACTTTGACTTTGACTTTGACTTTCACTTTCAATTTTCACTTTTGATGACTTTAAACCAATTAAATACTAATGTATCTATGGAATTAAAAATTCTCTTCACTTTGTATGAGTCACCGTCACATGTGTTTAATACATAGTAACGTGTGAATCCAATCAACATAAATTGAACGGCTCGGACGACAGATGCCTTGTAATTGTGCCTGTGACAATTTTTTCTAGCTACCCTCCAGTATTGAATCTGTTTAAAAGGCGCGTTAGTGTGGAGATGGATTTCTTTTAGAGCTGGGTGCTGTATGCAGATGTAATGAACTTTTATCTTAGTTAGTTAGTACCTACTAATACTACTAGTATTATTTAAGTAGGTACTAAAAATTTTATGACAATTAAAAGTAAAGAAAATTTTACTTATCGTTTTATCGTTTATATAACAATTTCTGCTGGGAGTGAAAGAAATATTTTACACCAATCCAAAAATTTCAATCTGGTAATACCTGTTTTAATGACTATTACTGTTTAAAATTCGTCTTTGCCGAGTATACCATATAAATAAATATAATTAATTATTTGAATGTTACTAATTTAAGCCACGAATACAAGATTGAAATTCAGGTTTATTGCGCAATAAAATCCGAAGTACAAAGCATGGACAGAAGACAGTTCATTCACACAAGAACCACAGATAAAAATAAAAAAATCTTTTTCCGGTTTCTAATATATTGTGATTAACAGAAAAAAAATATTTAAAAATAATTCCGTTTCCATAATAATTAGCTTCATCCCCTAAGTACATGAGAGCAGTGTACTCAGGTGTCGCGATGCGTCGAGTCTGCACTCACCCTTATATGATCTATACGCTAAATAAGGGTGCTACTCGACTAAGGGCCTGACCAGAAGTGACAATTACTAGTCCAGTACGTACCGGTTAGTTGAAGAAGTTTTAAAGTAAGTTAAATAATGTTTAGATTCGAAGAGCTTATAATACGAATATTATTGTAGACAAAACTGAATACTGTAATCATTTTTTTTTCACTCAAAAGTGTTACAATATAGCCTAATGGGATTCAAATTTGGCTCTGAACATTTAAAACATCTCAACCAAAAAATCTTCACATTGGTAAAAGCAACTTATACTCGCGAATCAAGTGTTCTTGTCATATTTTATCCTACATGTACTATATCTTCCAGGCAAACCGGTTGGTTAGAAATGCTTTACAACCATAAGGCCGCCAGTTACATGTGGAGTCTGTATTATTCTGTAGGTATTTCTCTTTTGTATGTTTTTATTATGTTACTATACGAGTATGTATAGAGAAATAAATAAATACTAAATATAGCACACTATCGTGTCGTATGAGCGGTAAACATTAAGGGTCGCCTCCCCTTTGACGCGGTTGTGACCGTGAAAATGCGAAGCGATTCATTCCGTCGTAATTAACGAATTTTATAATTGTACTCTTTGAGCTTTAATCAGGTGGAATGATCATATTTTTGTTTGTACCACACTTTTTATATAGCATGTCTGGTTAACTTTAAGGCGGGAAATGCTGTAGTGATGTAGTGCAAGTCAATGTTACTTATATAACGTGATAGCTTGTGAGAATGTATGTATGTTTATTATTCTTATCAAAAACGGCTGGACCGATTTAGTTGAAATTTTGTATGTAGATTTGTAATACCCTGGATAGATACATAGAACGTAGAAGAATACTCTGCATCCCGGTATTATTCCAGGAACAAGGCTTCTTCTAGTAACAATTTTGAATCGTCATGGTATTACAAAACAATGTACCAAAAAAGTGGTGTAATTTTTCTAACTGATTTTTAGTACTGAGCCACTAATGGAAATATTTCAATATACTCGTCTTGTTCTTTAACATGGCACTTAGATTAAATTGCTATCTGATTCAATAGATTATAATTTATCAAAAAGATTTGTTACATTGTAAAACGTGATCAAATTGATATTCCAGTTCTTTCTTTCATGTGATCATCCATTACTCGTAATAGTGTCTTTTATTTTCTTTCTCTATCTGGTTCGTCAGGTAGAAGAGTGGAAAGAGTCTGCGAAGGTGGCATTGACCCCTACTCACTTAAAATGGAACATAGTGGTAGCCTTTAGTTGTTAGAAATCCTACATAAGCCATAGTCCCTTTTCAGAGGTCTTTTTATAACATAGGGGGCAAACGAGAAGGCGAGCCACCTGATGGAAAGTGGTCATCGCCGACCATTAACAATCGCTTTACAGCTCTGGAGTGGGCTGCCGCCTTTTAAAAAGATGTACGCTCTCTTCTTGAAGCACCCCAAGTCGTAAGGGCTATGAGTATCTTATGAAAGCAAGAACGAAAGAAAGAAACATTTATTTCAGAGCACATTAGAAAAAAAAATGTAAACAAATAACAAACACAGGTAGGAGAAGAACCACTTTTTGAGGAGTTTATTTCTAGAAAAAAAATGGTAAGAAATAGGTATGTGTTTAAAATGTAATTGAGTTTTACAAGCGCAGCCACCGTATCGTCTAGACTAGTTAAAACGACACAATAATACTATTTAAATGGTAATTCAACGACGCTATTAGACAATTATACGATAAAAACATTTAATGGGATTGTCGACTTTCTTGCATGGTAATAAGGAGTACTAAATGTGGCAATTTCGTAAAAAAATATTTAGCTTACGCACTGTGACTACTGATAAAATACTACTGATTATATACGCGAAGGTATGTTGCTCTTTCACGCGAAAACTACTGGATGAATTTAGTTTATTTTTAGTGCATAGGTAGATCCTAGATTTACACATAAGACTTTTCAACCTAGTATTGACGCGGTAAAGAAAACATTGGGGATATTTCAAACCCCTAATAATATTATAAATGCGAAACTAACTCCGTCTGTCTGTATTTTTGTCTGTCTGTCTGTCTATTACGCTTTCACGTCAAAACTACTGAACCTATTGTGATGAAATTTGGTATATAGATGATCTAGAGCTTTAGATAAAACATAGGCTACTTTTAAAATTAAAAAAAGGGTCATAACGGGGAAAAGAGGGGGGCCAACAGCTAGTTAATAATAAAGTACGGATAAAGATAAAGCTTATTTAAATTTCTATAACTAACAAAAGTGTAAGTTGCATTAGCTTAAAAACATGGCAACTCGCGCAGTGGGTAAAGTCCGATACGACAAGCGTTTAGTTCGATAACATCGCCCTACGAATGATTAATGTAATATTTATTGGGAAGGGCTCGCGTCGCAATAAGCAAGGGACTGTTGACATCAAGGTGATGTTAGTTTCATTTTTAAAGCTTACTAGCTCTTGCCCGCGACTCCGTCCGCGTTTACTATCATAAAAAAATTATTCCCCCGGACACTGGATAAAAAGTATCCTATGTCCTTCTCCTGGTTCTAAACTACATCCCCACCAATTTTCAGCCAAATCAGTTGAGCCGTTATCGAGTTATAAATGGTGTAACTAACACGACTTTCTTTTATATAAATAGATTTAACTTGCAATATATGTAAGGATGTTCGGGTGGAATCTTCAACCTGATTTTGAAGCAGATACTCTCAACCGATTAAGCTGAAATTTTGTATGCACGTTTAGATTAGATAACAATACACGATAAGTTATGTGACGTCATTCTAAATTCAGTACGGCGGACCATTCAAGATGGCCGAACAGTTATTATTTAATCAGTAGTACCTTTTATTTATTTATTTATAATAAGGGGTCGCCAACATGACGTACATTAAAACATAGGCAAATGCAATTTAAAATATATATACAGTTGGCATCATGTCGCCATAACATTATATGGATTATATATACATATTTGCTTATTATTATTGATAATTATAGTATTATAGTCAAGATATAAAAGAACTATCTATTAATAATAATGCTATAGTTCAGTCTGTTACCCTTACACGGTTAAAAACTGTACTTATTTAAAGGAATTTCCATTTAGATGTAGTCTATCGAAAAGGTTGCATACTTAGTTAATTAGTTTAAATAAATAAATAATGTCTTAAGTAGACCGCGGTTTTACTTGCAGTGTTCCGGTTCCTGAAACAATACCGGGGTGCAAAGTACCATATAAGTTAATTTAAGCTATCACTTATCTACATACCAAATTACAAAAAATCGGTCGAACCGTTTTTACGTAAAAGAATAACAAACACACATCCTTAGATTCTCACAAAATTTCATAATATTATAGTCCAGTCAAATAAGACTTTGAATGTTACAATAATTCCCATAGAGCAAAAAATTGGTATGAATGTTCAGAATGCTATTATGTACACAAATTGTTTTTTTGAAAAGTTCCCATCAATTTTTGAACCATTTTTGAACCGTTATGATTTTGTTACACCGAGTTGTCCGGGACTACGAAGAGACATTTTATAACACTTTTTTTGCACAAAGGAGATTGATGGGTTGGTGGATGACTTTTCACAATTTGTTTATATATAATAGTATTCCGAAAATTCATACCAATTTTGAGCACTATAAGAAATATTATAACCCTACTTCTATTTTATTTACTAATTTGACTGGACTATTAGAACAGACGGTGAATATATTATGTCCTTTTTACACCGTCTAAGAATAGCTGAACAAAAGATGTCGTATATTACTCGAAAGCATTCCTAGGCTCTAATTAACCACACCACTTGCTGGTGATTAATTGCCCATTAATTACCGGACAAGATAGTGATAAACTAGCTAGCTAGCCGACTTCAAAAGAGTGCTATTATGGTTTTGCACTAGCTTGAAGACTAAGGTAAAAAAGATGTTAGTACAAGTTTTTTTCTTTTTAATGGTTGCCTGGGATAATAATGACTATGATTGACAAATTAAAAGTACTCTAGGTACCTAGTAGGGTCATGTAAACCCTCACCCCGTGCGGCAAGATGATCCGCGATTGGGTTTTGGTCAGTAAAAGCCTGACATAACCTACCTTTCCCCAAGGGTACCCTATGAGGATTTCCCCACTACAATTAAAAGTAGAAAAAGGTTTAAGCGTAGTGTATTTTTTTGTGTACCCTACACGTATAGTATTTTTAGAAAAAGGTATTATAAAGTTCAGTATTTAGTTGACGAAATTTTTGAAAAAAAAATGATCTCTTATCTAACTTTAAAACGTGCTAATTTGAAAAACTTTCTTTTTTTATTTTCTTATGCAATTTATTTTCTATTACATTACATTACAATATTTAATAAATCTTATATATTTGGTAACTGGCCTTACAGTGACTTCTTCCAGGTGAGTTTAATTTGTAAATTTATATCTTCGTAAAATATGTTCAAAGACACACGTGTAACGCAAACCATAGATTTTTGAGTTAGTTTTCTGTGTTAGAAGGTACAATAAAACTGCTCACAATAGAAATATATCAAACCCTATTAACGTTATCTGACTAGATTATTTATAATATATGATTAATTCTTCAAAACTTTCTTCAGCATGAGAAACTCCAAATCAACAACTATCGTATACACTTTCCAAACCTTTATTTATATGACCATAAGGTTCAAAATCGAGCAACTAATTTCTTCCAAATTCCTCTTCTTGATCTGAAGATTAATGATACTTCTATACACTATTTAAGCCTTTATTAAAACAGCCATAAAGTCGTTTTTCCCAACTCCATCTGTTGTATTAACTTTGCCAGTTTCTCATCAATCAATTCGGACGTTGATGGAGGTGGTATAATCCAGTTTGTCTGTCTGTCCATACCTCGTGCCTTCTAATTCGAGATCAGGTGTATGAAAAGTAATTTGGAATCTGACAGTTTGATCATGTTCCACTGGATCAAGGGAAGTTTTAACAGGGGACAGTAAATGTGATATGTTTAGAGATACCTATAGATATTATATTATATGTAGTAGCCTTAGCCTTCGGATATACCCGCGTTATTTTTTTATAAACATTCTGTTTCTCTTCATGAAGCATCTTTCTGTTTTCATGGCAAAACTGAAATAAAAATATATTGTTAGTGCTAATTCATGGCCTAATCTACATGCAATTGATTGGGGTAGTTTTTCTGTGAAATATTTAAACATCAGTAAATCATCACGAACTTTAAATCTATATAAAGGTAAAGTCTGGCCGAAATTTGTCGACTCAAACGTGCTTGGTGTACTTTGAAAATTCCTTGTTCAATTGTAGAAATAAATTTAATATAGTAGATTATGAGTTTTGTTAGGGTATACATAATAGAATAACGGGTAATATTAAATGTAAATAAACTTAATTACTACTACTTTCAAATAACAGCGGTACAGACAGACGGACAAGTGGATTTAACAAAGGTAGAAAAATTTAATCTGATCGAAAAATCAGGGCTCGGTAAAGTTTCACACAAAACGCCCTCACGGGGCCCTGATTAAAAACTCAAGTGGCGAAATAATTTAGGAATCGCAAACAAAAAACTATTTAAATAGTCGTACATCTGTCGGTCAGCCCGGGGGCGGTTCCCGGGGCAATCATATCGAGAGCTATTGTGCGAGATAAAAAGGTTACTCGTACGAAATTTGGATGCGACAGTATTTTTTATTTTGCTTCTATTATTAACTGTACTGATAAGTTATTCATAGTGAGTGTATTCGTTTTAAATTTTTAAGTATTATTTATGAAATATAATTAAAATTTCTAGATACCTAATATAGTTTTTATTTATATGAAATTTAAAAAAATAAAACGGAATATAACTTCACAGTATGAATAGTATAAAAACAATAATAATAAATATAATAGTACTTAGTAGCGCTTAGCTTGTGTTTGAAAGAGATGACGTTCTATGTAGAAGAACTAAACACGCTTTCTCTTTCTAACGTACCATGAACGATATTATCGCCGGACAGAGTAAACAGGTCTTGGTAAAAGTCTGACATAACCCAGCCTTGCCTGGAAGAAACGGCTAACCGCCTATTACATGTACATTATTTTAAGAGTTTAAATAAAAATAGTTTATAAATTTAGATATTATACATGTAGTTAATTATAAAGAAATTACCGATAAAGATTAATTACACCACGAAAGAAAAAAAAATTGCCATATCCAAATCTGACCCTACTTCTCTTCGCTAAAGCGCGCTGCAATGCCCCCCAATTCCTCAAAACGAGCAGGTTTCAAGTGAGGTGCACAGATCGATACCGGTTGCGGGATCTTTTGAAAGCTATTATTATTGCGAGGGTCTGCACCTTTATTGTCACCTTTAGTTGGCACGCGTTTCATATTTTTATAAGCTTTATATAAATAATATGAATGGATCTTTTGGTGAAGTCTAAATAATAATTGGTGTGTATTGACCAACTTCATCAAAATATTGATCATAATATGCAAGATTGACAATGTTAATAAAACAAGTATAATGAAAAGTAGGACACATAGACATTCTCGTGTTCAGTAGGGTTAAACAAAAATGAGTTTAAAATGTTTATAATAGGCAAGCATTGTTCTTAATTAAAAACTTAAAATAAATTACATTATTCTATCGAATCACATAATCACACAGCTTAATTGAATATAGTTATGTCTGAACATAACTCTATTCAACTAAGCTACATACGAACTGTTCAATCCTTGTTGTATTACAGAACAAATAGGTACCGTCAACATACAAAACAATGAAATAAAACATTTAATACAACTTAAAAATTATTCCTTTTAACCATTCAGTGAGCCCAAAAAAACGTGGCGAAACATCAAAATGAAAACACCCAAATCATTCGTGCGTTAAACGTTTTAAAAATTTAATTAATTCAAGCTAACCGCTCAACATTGATGTTTGATCGAGAAAAAGTTGGGCAATCGGAAAGGTCGCTTAATTGTGAATTCCTGTGAAATTGGTCGTGATGAGCACATTTTGAAGAAATTCTAATTAAAACGACCTAGAGTCGGCATAATAAAATTTCAGACAAACGTACTTATCTATATGAAAAAAATGATTATTATCAGGCTATAGAAATAGCAGTAAATATAATATATTAAAACGGTTATTAGACAGTCCAGTAGTAAGCTAAGCAGAGCTCGCCATACATTACAAATACATAAAAATAATAATTGTTAAAACCCGACTACTGGTTCCAGAGATTACAAAGTTCAATCAAACGAACTCTTTCATAAGTACAAATTTTAATCGTCTATACATGTACCTTAAGAACACAAATTATGTTTTAAGGTACTTTAATTGACTTAGACCTCATAAATTCAAGAACCTTATCAGGCGGAGCAAAGTTAGTGCATTTAAAATTAAGCAGACCGACCACCTTGGCACTAAGTTTTCAAGTAATTTACGAGCGAATATTAAGTATCACCTACCAGGGGAACAGAATAAGGGTGGAGTTTTGTGTGCTTTCCTAATTGCCAAAAGATGGTAATCAGGTGTGGAGACAGCCGCGCGTCTCGCTCTGACGCGTTCGATCGCATATCTCCCGTCTCTCTTATCGCTGATGACAATTTGCAAAAAGCCATGACAAGGAATTAATTAGGGCTGAGGTAAATAATGAAGATTGTCTCTTACTAATGAGTTTTGGGTAAAATGATAATCTGTTATTCGATAGGTACTTGTTTTCAAAGTATTATAGAAATTCAGTTTTTAGTTTGGAAAATAAATTGTGTAATTTCCCGCAGTAAAACGTAGGCTATGTGTTAATCCAGGATGTCAGCTAACTCGGTAGTGGCCGGTTTTAGGCGAGTCCGACATAACCGCCTCCTTCTCCCCCGAGGAGGACGCGGTATCCGTAAGAGGATTTCCCCCCGTCAAAAAAAAAAAGGATGTCACCTAACTCCATAAAATTAAAATTGCTCCATTCGTTTAGACGTGAAGAAGCAACAAACATATAGGTACTCGAAAACTTTCATTTTTATTTATAGATTCTATAGGAATAGTTAAGAAGTCGGTGCCAAGTAAAACAATAACTGTTTGTTTGGTTAAATCGATATTGTATAGATGGGTGCAGCATTTACTTAAATAATTTATATATACTAAACGAAAATACGTGTGACTATGTGCAAAGCAAATTTAATTATTATTTTTTACTTTGTAATCAGTTTATTATTGTTAAACATTATTTTATTACTTTAATGAGGGGATATCCTCATATCCTCCTTCACGTGTTCGTCTTATCCAAGCGGGGTACCTTCCCACGCGAAAGAGTCTACCAAGGAGCCTACAACTACCTTGTATGTTAAAAAGAACACAGTGGACTTTTAGTCCTTATAAGTTCGACATAGCCTCCTTTCTCAGAGGACCTTTGGTACCTATGAGAATTTCCTTACTATAAAAAAGTACCTTCACAGAATCTTTGGCGAAATCTATACTTATTATTTACCTACTCGTCCCCTAACCCATCTTCATTATGATATAGGGCTATGGCCCTAGGCTCAACTATTGTTCGACTTGTAATTTTAATTCTACCCACCTATGAGCGAGCTCGCCCGAGGCGCAACGGTCATCCCACCGTTATGGCGTCGTTTTTTATATTTTATTACTTATTGTATTGCTGGGGATTACCGTGACGTAATATAGCTATTTGGGATTTATGTTAATCCATGTTTAATGTGAGTTTTTTGTTTGTATACATAGGCTAGCGTAGTTTCGATTCCTGTAACGATACTGTGATAGAAAATATTTTCTGTTTTGATATACAGAACTTCATCCATATCTGTAAAACTGTTTTTGCGTGAAACACTGACAAAAATATATAGCTATATCCTACTAATATTATCTAGCTAATTAACTAGCGACCTGCCCCGGCTTCGCACGGGTGCAACGCTTATGTGAATACCTATACCTACTACCGAATCACTCTATCTATTAAAAAAACTGCATCAAGATCCGTTGAGTAGTTTTAAAGATCTAAGCATACATAGAGACAGACAAACGGCGGAGAGCGACTTTGTGTATACTATGTATTGATGTGAAAGTTTGTAAGAGCGTATGGATGTATGTTTGTTATTTCACATAGGAACTGCTTAATAGATTTGTCTGAAATTTGGCATACAGGTAGATTGAACCCTGGATTAACACATAGGGTACTTTGTATCCCGGTAATGTTCCGGGAACAGGAACAACGTAGGTAAAACCGCGGGGCACTGTTAGTAATGTAAATAAACGCAATCAAAAACAGCTGATCCTTACGTGAATGTAAGGATGTCATTTAAGACGGGCCTAGAGACAATATTATATTTAACAAAAGTTCGCGTCAATGTATGGTGCAATAGAAATATAGCTTTTATAAATAACTAGCTGTTGCTCGCGACTTCGTCCCCGTCGGATCTTTTATTATGTTATAGTGAATCAATCTTAAAAGATAGACATATACCGTCGCGGACTTTTTTTAGATCATTTAAAGAGGAATAATTCTTTCATACTTATTATTTTTGTATCTTGAACCGTTTTAGCAGCGCACGCAGAGGAAGCCCTCAAAGATGAATAATTTTCCACATTTTCCATTAGTCTTCGCTCCTATTAGTCGCAGCGTGATGTAATGTAGCCTAAAGCCTTCCTCGATAAATGGTCAATTCAATAAAAAAAGAATTTTTCAATTCGAACCAGTAGATCCTGAGATTAGCGCGTTCAAACAAACAAACAAACAAACAAACAAACTCTTCAGCTTTATATATTAGTATATAGATATAGATACAAAAATACTTTCGATAAAGGAAGATTTTCTTCCAAAAAATACCTTAACCCAAAATAGCTTATACCAAGCAAATACCGACAAAAGCCAAAGTCCGTTTATCGCGAAACAACCTCGTAATAGCTTGTAATTTAGCAAAATCAATCGGGAAAAGCCGGGATCCTGTTACGCTCAGGTATAATAAGGATTTAGGGGTATTAACGTCGATAGGGGCCTGTTTGACCCCTGGGGCATTTGCGGTACTGGTGCAAGTTGGAGCTTATTGAGTGGAAGATAGATGAAGTAGATGCATGGGAAAGTGGGATTAAATTGTAGCATGGTTATTGCTTTAATTTTTGGAAGACGGGTTAAGTTTTTCATACCTTGCAAAGCAACTTGTGTATTTAATTTATATTGTCAAGTTCTTGAGACATATGAATACTAGATACTATAGGTAATTTAAATATTTTAGATCTTATTTAGGTACTACTAATAAATTTAGGAGGAAGCCTTTACGGAATAGGAGGTTTTGCAATATAATGTATCCTTATAATTTTTAGTTTTCACGAAAATAAGTAAAAATTGTTTTTGTCTTATCGTGGCAAGGAATAAAAAAATGGTTTATCAATTTTTTTAAACCATTTTTTTTTTATAATTTTAATAGTAGCAACTATAAATTTTAAATCTTCATTATATTAAACGTAGTCGTGTTTGTTTGAACATTTATAACTCAAGTAAAATATTCTTTGGTTATTAAGATTTGTTTGGGTCTAAAATATCAGAATAGAAATAATAACCTCAAAATAATCTAATGACAAAATCATGACAAGTGATATTATGTTTATAGTTGGTTGAAAATTATTTTGCCAGAAAGTTGGAATCCTAAGAACGTAAAGACAGTTTGTATTTTCGAATAATTACTTTGAGTGCGTTATTAAAATGTCCCACGCTTCGAAGGTTCGTAAAACTGATTTATTAATACAAATATTTATAAATAGATAATATATAATATACAAAATATGCGAAATATAATAACAAAATGGACGGTGCAAATGCTCAATGTTTATTCTAAGAAGCAACGACTACATTTGTCAGCGCGGTTCGACCAAAAACAAAATTTTCCGCAACACATATCATACAGATTGGGGTGATTTTATACCGCATGTGCGCGAAAACGCGGCGTTTTTTTTCAACCATCTAATCTCTTTAAAGTGATGGTAAAAATAATTTAAAAAAAAATTATGATTTTGTAACATTTGAATAGTCATCTAAGCCTCAGTAAAACCTAATTAATTTTATTTGTACTGTAACATTTTATATATTATGTATATGTAAACGAAGCTTTTAATTATTGTTTGGTATATAACATAACGACGAACATGGATAAATAAATGATACTTTTACAAATACTATTTTTTATGTGACATAACCGTCGTGGCAGCTCCTTTTAGAAATATTGGTGCAGTGCGGTGGTGGAAATCAGCAACAGGCAACATTCTGAAAATAGGTGTCATATAGTATAAAGTTTTAAATGAAATAAATATTCATTAAATCTGTTATTTACTGAATCATTATACTTTTTTCAAAATAAATTTCTTATCTGACATACTAATCAAATACAAAGTTTATGAGCTACAAGATTATAAGTCAACTAAACTGAATCACAAAACTCTTGATCATTAAGTCGTGAGTGTCATATAATGTTAAAAAAAACATAATTGAATAACACGAGAACGAGCCATCTTGTCATAATCTAATCAAATTTAAACATGTTATAATAATACACAACATTAAATGATATCATATCAAAAGTGTTACTACGTGTTAACTTAAAACGCGGCGTGTATCCGCACAGTGGGTACAGCAAGGGGACGGTTACGGTCAGTGCGCGCGTTCTAAAGAAGTGAATAAATCTGCCGGACTTGCGACAAGGTGAATATAAATATAAAGAATCCGCGGACTTCACTTCCGTGCATATAGGGCTGCCACACTAACGTTTTAATGTCATTTATTTATTAAAAATCTTTTAACATATATCAAAACCTATTGAAACGCTAACATTATAAAAATGAGGTAAACAAGAAGAAAAAGAATAGGACTATTTAATTAAATCTTTTAACCTCAAAGTTATAAGGCGAAAAGTTTCAGATAAAATTATATATACGCTCGTCTTTTAAAGAAACTTTACTTTCCCTTTTACTTCGCTTAGAAACTATGAGAACTATGCTATGGCATTCTTAAGCCGCAATATTTCTAAGAAACCATAAAACGTTATGTAACGCTAAGTTTCAAGCTTCAATAATATTCATATCCTGCGATGACGCCGAAGATCCTTGTTTGCCCCTATAGAGAGAAGAAAGAAACATTTATTCCGAAACTCATTAGAAAAAGAAGTATAACAATACATACTTGACGAGTAAACAAATAACAAACACAGAGGAAGGAAAAAAACAGTATTACTCCTGAAAAGGAATGCCACTCAGCATGTGTTGGAGCTGCCAACAGCTTCAACGCTGATTTTCAGTGGCTCCTAAATAAATATTATAATAAAAACTGAACGTTAGCAGCCCTAGTCCTCCCGTGAAATGTGAGGTGATCATAAAGGTCCGGGCATGTTCTTACATAATAACATTCGATGCTCCCCGGGGATCCTTTGTGGACCAGCCCTGGTCAACTTGGATCATATTTGGATATTTATTACCGCACTGGAAAAAAATTTTAGTAGAGTTGACGTGTTTTGAAGACCCTCAATATAAGTTTAGTTTTACAAGATAATTATTAAAAGGGCGTTTAGTTTTAGTGTTAAATATATATTAAATTTTTAGTATATACTTTTTAGATCAAAGCAAAAATACAGGCTAGTTGTACTTTATTACTAAATGTTTATTAATTATACAACATATACAATGATGTCTACATATCTTCAAAGCCTTTATGCTACTATGTTCAGTTTTTTTGACATAGCTCTATTTTTATTAAAAACAATTATGCAAGGAAGGCCCTGGGAATGTCCAGGATTAGAAGTTACCCCTGGCTATAGAACCCTGTCATAAAAATCCCTTTAATCACATCACTACATTGTATAAATCAAAATCGCTGCTTTCTCTGTCCATATTTACCTATCCCTATGTAGGTATGCTTCTTTTTTTAAATAAAGTGATTCCAGAGGAAGGTTTATATGTATAATACATGCATAATATATGCAAGCGAGCCAGGACGGGTCGCTAGTGTAGCGACCGCTATTCATGCGCCGAGTCTGAGTCGCAACCTACGTATTGACGGCGAATGCATGCGCATTTTAGCTCCCGTTTCGCGCCATTTTGTAAATTGACTTATTCAAATCCTTTGTTTCAAATTTTCACTTTTCTAACTATCAACTTAACTATCGCTGTTTCTTGTTACTTGTGTTTACGTGAAATAAACTATTTTATGTTGAGTGTTATATCGGACTTCTTAATTACCTCCCGGTAGGCACCCTCATACTGGTGACCCCGACGTGATGTTGGTCACATACTAGTTTAAATTATCTAAAATTGACGACAGACTATTGTTATTCAAAGCTTGTCAAATAGAACACTTCCAAAACTGAAAACTCGTTCACTCCACAGTTTTCCCAGTTCCCAAGACCCGGTACCGGACTAGCTTCGACCCCGGAAGCCCGTCGCAGTCGGACACGCGTCATAACGCCTGCACTGTAACATCTCAGGAAGAGACCGTGATATACGTCGTCCGCCATCTTTGATGGCTGTTTCGTAGTTGAAAACTTACTGGTTATAAACTTGATGCGATATGTAGAACGAAGATACGATCATTGAAAAAATTAAAAAATGAAAATGAAAAATATTTCTTTTCTGAGTTGATTTGAAAAACAAATACTTTCAGAAAGTCTACATGGTGCCTACCACCGGTTCGGGAACTAACCCGGCGAGAAGAACTGGCGTAAGAAACTCGCACGGGTCCCACACTTTTTACCAAAAATCTGATATCTAAGGCTAAATTTTGTATTCATTAAATAATAATAAAATTTAATTAAATCAAAGTAAGCATTTCACCCTTGAAGCTTTTAATATCCAACTCGCAGCTCCAAGAGCATCTTTCGCTTTTCCTTCCTGTTTATCTATAGGTAAAAATACAAAGAAATATATGTTCTATTATTATACAATTTATTATATTATATTTAACTAGCTGTTGCCAGCGACTCCGTCCGCGTTTACTTTCATTAAAAAATTATTCCTCTGGAAACGGGATAAAAAGTATCCTATGTCCTTCTCCTGGCTTTAAACTACCTCCTTGCCAATTTTCAGCTAAATCGGTTCAGCCGTTCTTGAGTTATAAGTGAAGTAACTAACACGACTTTCTTTTATATATTATATAGATATAGCACTTAATTAGGTGTAAGATAATCGTGTGTGGTCACTTTATTTGTATTTGTAAGTTTTTCAGTGTTATGTTCAAAGAAAAATATCTTACTATTAACGTGGGGTGAAAGAATGTGTCTTCAAAGAAAAGTGTAATTTATATCTCCCATATTGACATAGTTTTACGGAAAATTAATATGATGGTATGTGGCGTGGAATCTATACTAATATATAAAGAAGTAAACTTTGTGTGTTTGTTAAATTGTAAGGTGTAATCGGGATCTACTGAACCGATTTTAAAAATTCTTTCACCAATAGAAAGCCACAATATTGCCGAGGGTTAGAAACGTTCCGGGATGAGAATAATTAGTTTAATGAATTACTTTAATTGTTTTTAGGATTTTTTTTATTAAATACTAGCGATCCGCCCCGGCTTCGCTCCCATATGTTATAAATGTGTTATACATATAACCTTCTTCTTGAATCACTATTATATTATTAAAAAATCCACAGCTTAAGATTTAAGCTATATAGGGATATATGGACAGAGAAAGCGATTTTACTTTATATTATGCTGTGATGGTTAATATTCAAAGTCAAAGTCAAAAGTATCTATTCAACTAGGCTACATATAGTAACACTTTTGAATCCTCATGGTAAGACATTTACCATCGGTTCGGAAGGCAGTTTCAACAGAGGACAACCGGCAAGAAACTCTGATAGTTGCTCTTTTTAAAGTAAGAACATACAATTGTAAATATAAACAAAATCTCGACTATTATAATATTTATACATGAAAAAGTACACCGTCCCACGAGCGTTAAGAAATATCATTCCATATACCTATTACTGTTATAATTACACTTATTTCTTTGACAATTCCGACACGCTTTAGTAAGCTTAAAAAAGTGAACACGTACCTAATGGCGTCCATTTCTCCCCTGTCGTCTATTTTTAGCCCGCAATCACACACTTATTCAAACCGAGCTGTTTTTCTAAAGGGTGGTCGTCCACTCAAAGGTTTATTAAAGGTACAAGAAATTGTAATACGTTTTTGTTACTCGCTTTTGATGCGCAAACCGCCAATGAATATTGCGATTGAAATGTCTGATATTTGATACTTTTTGATGTTGTTAAATTTTTGTTTTTTTTTAATTTTTCTATAGATCTTTATCACAAATACCTATCAAATATAAATCATGTTATATCAATATATTTGTCAACTTACGAAATAATGAAAATTATAGACGCACGAAACGGACTATTTCAACTCAACCTAGATATGAACCCAAAGTTTCCGCTACTCGCCACCGGAGCGCTGGCGCCGCCTCCCGCTCCCCACACCTCAATGAACAGAGTTGGCGCGCGTCCATCAAGGTATTTGAATTTACAACGCCGATTTCCTTTACTGAGAATTTTTACGCCGTCAATTATGAACGGTCTGCTAGAATTATTATTACCGGATTCGAAATTCGAACGCTCGAGTTTTATATTTTTGTTTTTTTTTTTGTGACCTAAACACGCGATGACGTAAAAAGGTCTGTTTTATTTAATTCTAGTTTTAATGATAATGTTTTTTGTTGTCTTTTAAATACGTTTGTTTATAAAATATAAGAAGTTGTTTAATGTTTATGCTGTTATATACACGGACATTTTTGGAAATTAAGGCTTTATTTTGTGGTTATAATAAGAATTATTTTTGAATTAATCGTACGAGTTCGCTTCGATCCGGAGGAATATATAAATATTGAATATGAAGCAATTATACGCGACAATATCTATCTCTCCTTGTCAATGTCATTGAAAACGGTTCAGCTGTTTTAAAAAATACGCAATTTTTCAATAATCAAATGTCAATTTTTTTTTCGGGTTTCATATTTTTCTAGTTCCTATCGATATCTACGTACATAAAAAAAAATTTGAAATCTCTTTGAAATTTAAGTTCCCAAAATAACGGACAGACACTTCCTTATTAATACGTATGTATGTACCTATGTTTGTCTGTATATAGGTACTTTTCCTGTCGCGAACAGGAGTACCCGTTAATTATTATATCAAGTAAACTGTCTTTCCTTGGAGCATCCATCTTAATCAGCGCCGGCAAGGTGCGACTAATTACTGTGACCGGAATATTAATTGATTATCTATGTCACTCAATAAAGGCGGTTATACACTGAGCTCGCTTAACCGACTGCGAGGAGGCGGGTTATGGTTTGGGATGAAGTTTTTGTATGTTATTACGAAATCTGTTGGAATGTCGATCTATCTCTACTCATAAGTTAAAATATATGTTTGAAAATGTGTTGACAGCCTATGTATATTTGAGATACTATATTTATATTACAGGTTTAAATATTGTAGGCAGTTTTAACTTAATATAACAATGAAATTTATTAAATAACTATTAGCTTATTAGAAATTATACTTCCTTTGCAATCCGTTAACATGTAGTCTAAACTTTTAAATTTTTCCAAAAGGTTAAATAACTAGTTATATAAAGGTTAAATAAATAGTTAAAAAAAATATTTTAAATATTCGCGATACATTTAACTAAGTGTACATCCTGCCCAATTTCTTATACTCGTACGCTATTTAAAAACATATGCTTCTAAGAATAAAGAACAAATTCGCATATCGATTATGCTATTTCTTAATCCTCATACAAAGTTTCTTGTATTATATTTGAGCTATAGTATTTATATTTCAATAATTGGGTTTACTCTACCGTGCTAGACTGTTTTAAAGTACTGTTTTCAACAACAGTTGATTTTAATCACTAGTAGTATTGAAATAAGGTTTACTTTTAAATTAGCAGTGTTTGTATTAAGATCTTACATGTCAAATTTAGGTTACGCTAAGAGTTTAATTCTCTTTGATGTATTAATTTAATAGTAAAGGATATTCGTGTTTAATATCGAGATTAATATTTTCTAGAAACTTCGAGTTGTGTTGTAAAATTTGTTTGGTGTGTTTGACGGCTCGGTGCAGTGGTAAATTGTATTAGAACTGTCTTCTGCGCATAGGAAGTGGGTTCGATCCCCACAATGGACAAATGCATTTGTAATTTAGTTTATCACTTACAGAAGCTAGGTGCTAACATTGGCAAATAGATTTTGTTTTATTTTTGTTAACTGTATGAGAAATTTATCGATTTTAGTTTCATGTGTTAAGGGAAAAAGCTCCTTGTTTTATTTCTTTACAGGTGTGGTTGACCAATAAGATTTTCCCAATTTTTTAACACATTTTTATAATAATAACTAATAACTTCCATTACAGTAGACTTTCTAAACAAATAAACCGACATTGTTGAAATTTGTCACAGAAAAAGGCCAACTATCTACGAGTATTGTACGAAATAAATAGGTTCCATTAGGAAATGAGGATTTTGGTTTTTAAACGTCTGATAAAAAAAAATATCAAATAAACCTTTACAGACATCATACAAACATTCCTGTCTACAAAAATACCTTTCTTTGACTAAATTGTTCAGAAAAAATCGAAAAAAAAAATTACCAGTTGTGCATATTAGGTAGTTAACGAAGCGAGCATTGTTAATGTAACAACGTCGTGTCAGTGCGGCGGGAAATCTTACAGAAGCAGCCTTGTTTACCTCTAATTAATATCCGTAGGTGAGGCACAGAGCCATGGAGTC
>JADANM010002527.1:1133655-1145594 GCA_026213755.1 Eurema hecabe
AACGACGTGCGGACACCTCACCTGGCGCGCTCATTAGCTAGTGATGGCCTGCTGTCGTGGTAAATTTATCGATAATCCATACTAATATTATAAAAGCGAAAGTAACTCTGTCTGTCTGTCTCTTACGCTTTCACGCCAAAACTACTGAACCGATTGTGATGAAATTTGGTAAACAGATGGTCTAGAGCCTGCGATAGAACATAGGATACTTTTTAACTGGGAAAAAAAGGTTATAAGAAGGGGAAGGGGACCCCCCCAAAGTTTATATGAAAGTCCAGTATGAGGAAGTCGTGGGCAACGACTAGTAATTAATATTCGGAAAATTATCGATAACGATAAAATTTTGAAAATTTTTTGATAGGATATTTTTTTCGATACCTAACAATAGTTTTTGAAAACTTATCGATAATGATAGTTTTTGGAATGGAATGACGACTAAGCAATAATTTAATGTCTGTCGGATAGATGAACTGAACAAATACATACATACGTAGCATGCTCATTAAAGGCTAGTGATGTTTTGCTTTCGATATCGATAGTTTTTTGAAATTTTATCGATAATGATGATTTGGAATGCGATGACGACTACAAAATATCTTATTTAATTTCGGTCAGATGTAGGTTACTGAAAAATAATAGATATATATTTTTAGGTACTTTCTTGTTCAAAAACTTAAGTAGAATTTAAAAGCCACATGAAGTCACTACTATGCACGTTTTCTACTAAGATACGACTTATTAAACTTTTTAATTTTCATGTCCTGTCATCATGCTTATGATACGTTTATATACTTATATACCTAATATATTCGACATAACCAATATACTATTTTTCAAAATTTACCTATTTTGAAAAATTCACATTGGGTGTTGAATTCCAAATTCTTTCCTCCTCTAATCCAACATGTTTTCTGTTAAATCTAATTACTTAATTCATGAAACTAAGAATTCTTTTGTTCAATAGTTTGTGCAATTGCACAGACTAAGAAAATACGGTCAATGCTAATCCACGAACAGACTCATAAAGCACCCAATTTACAACTAAAAAACAACTATCCTATATCAATAAAATGCAAGAATTATTGCGCTGCGTTCTTGCATTCGTGTCAAATAGAGAAACATTTCAGGAATGTCATAATTTATTTATACACAAAAAACTAGCCGTTCCCGAAGCAGTACCGAAATAAAATACCTATGAGTCAATCAATGTGTAATCTACCTGCATTTAAAACCATTCATACTTTTCACATAATAACACATTTATATAAATACTAGCTGTTGCCCGCGACTCCGTCCGCGTGGACTTTCATACACTTTGCCCAAAAGAACCTCTAGCCCCTCACGAAACGCGCGATTAGGAACTACAATTCACAAATAGGATTTCCACCAAACATTGCTAAGAACACTCTCGATGGATTTTTTTTTAATTCTATAAAGAGACGAGCTGGACGCCCTCCTGATGGGAAGAGAAACGCCAGCCCATAACCAATGTAGTGGTACCCAGAACTTTGCTCCGGGCAGGGATGCACTACATTGACGCTCCCCACTCTGAGTCATAAGATGTATCATATATTTTTTTTTTCTATGAAGTGGTGAGACGACACTTTGATTCGTAAGATATTAAGACTCATTAGCCCAGTAATCGCGCTGGCTACAGTGCCCTTCAGACCGGAGCACAGTGACATTTGCACATCACTGTTCAGGCGGTAGAATGTCTGGCACTGTGGTACCCCCTACTACCCCCGGTATTCAACCTTTCAAACAAAATAAAAACCGCATTAAAATCGGATTATCTTTTTGTGAGCTACGATGCCTTAGATACACACACACACACACACACACACACACACACACACACACACACAGAGACATTAAACTTATAACACCCCGTCGTTTTTACGAAACTAGAGA
Source organism: Eurema hecabe (assembly GCA_026213755.1). Taxonomy (NCBI): domain Eukaryota; kingdom Metazoa; phylum Arthropoda; class Insecta; order Lepidoptera; family Pieridae; genus Terias; species Terias hecabe. The sequence continues at coordinate 1,135,567 of JADANM010002527.1, forward strand.
GTTAAATATAACTTACAGACAGACAATATCGCAAACCACGATTATCGATAAATTGTCGTCAGAACATCACTATTAATGATGAATGGTGCCAAAATTCCGTTATTCGTACCTTGACGGACAAAGTGCATAATTTGGCTCGGGAGTAAAGTAAAATTTTATTAACAATCGCGTATGTGACGACGTCCTATGCAGAGTAATTTTAGATCAAAATAACGAGTAATATTATTTTAATGATAGTCAATGATATTCTATTAAATATAAATGTTTTAAGCGCAAATTTTGAATTTTGAAGACGCAAAAACTAATTAGGACGTCTTATTTTTGGCGATCTCTTCTTTTCTTGTTGGTTTTATCATTTAGGTATCTCTTTTCTATCGTTTTGACGTGTATGTATTCAACTAGGCTACATATAGTAACACTCGAATCGTCAAAATACAAAAATGTAACACCGGCTTGGAAAGCAATTTCGCTATGGTGATTCAAAAGTGTATGTGGCCTACTTGAACGAAGACATCTTTGACTTTGACTTTGACTTCTTACTTATACATAGAAAAATAACATCCAGAACCTCAATATAAACACGCAAAGCTTCAAAGTAGACAATTTTGTCTACTTACATAGATCGTCGTTGCAGTTAACCTAACCTAAAAAAAATTATAAGGTGGGCTATCGAAGAAAGGGAACGTACTATTAACACATTCATTAAAACAGTTTAAATTCACTTGCGGAACGATTATTAAGGGACTATAATTCTATGCTCCAGGCTCCTACAGACTGTAACTTACCTGACCCAAGGGTCATATATTTTGCGCCAATTTAACAAATTGCTATTTGACACCTGATTCGAAGCAATTTAGTAAAGGTATCTTCTTACTCTTTTTTCATATCTGGTAAACGTAAGACAGGAATATTCTTGGGTTTTAAATGAATCATGATTTTGAATAAAGCTAGAAGTTTATAGTAGATCGTTGATTTTTACAAATTTATTTGAATTATGTGATAAGTTTATTTTATTTAAACATAAGACATACGAAACTTAATACTCGCATCTTATTTTTTAATATCAATTATATAATTTAACTTTCGAGCAAAAATATTATCAACATTTGTTTCATTGTTCATTTGTTATGATGTTACAAACATACAAATATAGCTTATAAACTTAGAATAGAAAAAGGCCTAATTTTTATGTGTAATAATTTAGCATTTATTTTTATCTGTATATTAAAATCTGTGTAATCTCATAATACGCCAGAGGTGTTCAGGGTGACACCGGAAATGAGGTCAGAGCCTGTTGGGGACGTATTTCCGGTTGACGTTCACACACACACACACACACACACAAACACCTAGAGGCAGCTTTGAAGAATTGAATCGAGTTTGTTTATTATTATATGTATAGTATTATCAAGCTAAGATTTTTATATTGCTTATATTTATCGATGTTATTAAAAATATAAGAGTAAAAAATAAGTACCTATTAACTTTTGTTTATTCTTATATTTATTTCTTCTATAAACTTAAATAATTACTTTATGATACAAAAACGTCAAAGTCGCAAAAAACGCCGAAATGACGTCATTTGCCGGTACGATGCCGCATTACTTAACGTATATTGACTGACTTTTTAACAAAAAAGTTGATATTAAGAACAAATACATAGAATGATATTTTTATCTAAATATTATCAACATTTGTTTCATTGTTCATTTGTTATGATGTTACAAACATACAAATATAGCTTATAAACTTAGAATAGAAAAAAGGCCTAATTTTTATCTGTATGATATGATAAAAATGATAGTTATGATAAAAATATCATAAGAATATCTTAATAATACTTAAGAATTTCGGTCATCTTTATCGTCTAGACTATACCTGCTTACTACATCATAATCGGTCCAATCTCTGAAGCGTTACAGACTGACAAAAAAGTCGTATTAAACAATAAAATAGCGACAAAAAAATCTTATAACAATATTTCAAAACAAAAGGTCTATTTATTATTGTCTTAAAAACAACATTAATTAGTGGAATTATGAACAAACTCTTATTAATTGCGAGAATACCTGACGCGCAATCCTAAAAAGGGGTTACGTTAAATTTGACAGATTGCTCATAATTGAGGTCTTGTTATTTTGAGATCATTTGTTAATTGTCTTCTTCTTCTTTCTTATACTATGGCATTAGCGTTTAGCTATTTGCCAATGTCAATGTAAAAAATAATATGTAATAAGAGGCAACGTGGTCAAGATAAAAGTCGATATGAGTCAAGTAAAATCGTCATCAAGTCGTCTTTAGTCGAGTCAGTTAGTCGTTTCTTTCTGCCCTTCGTGAACTTCGATGAATCTTGGAGCAATCGGAACGGCGCTACTAAGCGCTCTCAAATGAATTCTTCATTTCTTGGACACTTATTAGCTAGTTTACTGCATGATACACGATCACAATCATACATTAAGTCACTTTATGCACCAAAAAAGGAATATTCAATCGAGACCACATAGGTATAGACGCCGCACGATTCCCGCCAAAACTCCCTGTTAATTGTCTTATACTTATCTCTAAAAAACAATGAAATTAAGTTTTAAAAATTACAGTTCTAGTAAAAAATTTACACAAATTCACAAACGCTGGCAGCTTACGTACGGTTCGTAAATCCTATAGCTGGGCAGGTGAACGCGAGACGCTGTTGCCATGCAATTTGACTTAGTTAATTTTTTTTCGTTTGTAAAAATTAATAATGTTATTTTTTAAAAATGATAGCAGAATAAGGACTAACTACCGGAATATTGTAAAAGGTTTTCGGATCGGACACTTGTTTCGTAACACATTGTATAAAGTATATATATAATAATTATATATAATATATTATATTAAGTCGCTTTCTCTGACCCTATATCCGTATGTATGCTTAAATTTTTAAAACTATCTAGTTCCAAGCTAAGGAGAAGCTTGTGTGGCAACTAGATAACGGAATAAATTACACATAAATACTTTTCTTTTGTAAATACACACATACAATACATAACAACACCCAGACCAGACAGATTTATTTTTCCGGTGTTGGATTCGAACCCACGACCCTTCGCGCAGAAAGCAGTTGTGTTACCACTGCGTCGGTCGTAGCGAAGCGGTCGTCTTAAGGTTCTATTATCGATCGGAATACGCCTATAATTACTTAGTATTAGAATAAATACTAGATAAGTATTCCATACCTGGTAGGTATAGTACGTAACGAGTACATTCGCCGTTGTACAAAGTATCTAAGTAAATGTATAATTTAACTGAAGTAAGTTTATTTAATTGCAGAAACTACATTTTTAAAACATAATTTTTCATATGGTAACTTCATTCATAAGTAAGGAAAGCAAACGCGGGGTGCTGTTACGAAATGAATATTAAAAATTCATTTATTCAAATATTATTTTTGCAAGCTTTGCTAGTTAATCTGTATACTTTTTAGTTTTTTTTCTAGTTACGTAATTATTTTGTTCTATGATGAATGTGAAAAGTTTCTCTAAGAGACAATTCGTTTTATTTGATGTAAAATACCTTGTTGTAGTCCCTATAATAATTATTCTATTCCAATGATATTATAATATTAAACAGATATGTTATAAGCGCAAAATTTTGAAGATGCAAAAACATCCTATTAGGATTGGTTGCCAGAGCATTCACGTGCAACTGACAATACTATCTCTTTTTTTCTTGTTGGTATGTATGTGTGCTGCCACTGCTGTACTTTTTTCAGTTGATTCGTCCGTGTATAACATATCTATTATATAATATCATTGTTCTATACACAATCAAAAAATATTTTAAACAGTCCACAGACTATTTTAGAACTGGTAATTATTTCCTACAAAAACGAAAGTCATTATTACCTCGTTCCGTGGCGAACAAAAGAACGGTGACAATTTTCGCGCGAACAGCGCAGCTACAGGATCAAAAATTAAAACAAAAGCGCGCGAAACAATAGCGCGGCCGCCCCAATCTGTCAGACTGTCAGCTGTCAACTGTCACGGTGACAGGTGACAGGTGTCGGGGACCACCTGAGATTAAAAGTTTACACTTTTGTACGCGGAAGCGCTTTGATGTAGCTTTTGGTTAGTCAGCCGTAAGATATTTTGATTTTTAACCTGTGCGGTTAATGAGGAGTTATAATTATTATAAATAAACGCTTTAATGTGCGTAAAAGAATATAAGCATTTTTAACTTTCAACATAATAACACTAAATGAATCTAAAAATAAGTAACTAGTGGACAAATAAACATAATATTATTGCGTAGTAAATCAAAGACGTAATGAAATTGAATAAGGGTATAGTATTACTTTTGAATCGTCATATTGCAACTCAATCATTTAGGGACTATCGATTTATTAACAAAACAGACAACAAAAAGTCAAACATGTATTTTCATGTATTGCAACAATTTTAATATAAAAGTCCTCCGAGCAAAAATTTCTACAATTGTTTACAAAAATATAATACTATAACACTAGTGGTTTTTAGCTTTGCGTTTTCATCTAGATTTTTAAGCTTAATTCAACGCAGTTTTAATATTTATGTCATTTTCAAAGAAAACGCACCTTCAATGTTGTAACGTAGCGTAAGAGGTAAGCTATACATATTAAAGGGTTACCTCAAAACTTCAAAAACCTTAAATAAATATTTTTTTACGACCGAATACTTGATTACACTTGATTTATTGAACCGCGGAACGAATTAACTTATAATAATTTGTATCTGCTAAGCTGTTTATTTAGCGTTGTAAATTCTAGAAACAAACATAATATGAAAGTCGACTAGGTCGCGTCACGAATGTTTAGCGCTGGACGAGAATAGCTGCGCATCGGTAGAATCGCGCTCGTAATTGACGTATTGTTGCTCAAAGACAACACGACTGAGACAACCAATGAACGCTCGCGCACCCGACGATCATGCGCCCCGCGCGGCGCGCCGCTACCTCGATACCTTATTTTTGACTTCTGTGCAGGTTTCGTTCATCGCTAAAGAATCGTGACGCCACTTATACATATTTTGATGCGACGCGCTCCAGTTGGGAGGTCACTCGCGACACCTCACACTAAAGCGAGTAATTACATCTAATTAGATAGAATTTATGTTTCCCGTGCGTGGGACTTACTTTACAATATAATAATGTTACATCCATACTAATATTATAAATGCGAAAGTAACTCTGTCTGTCTGTCTTAACATCACGCTAAAACTACAGAACCGATTAGAAGTTTAAAACGAAATTTGGTACACAGATGGTCTAGAGCAGGGGGAAGGACATAAGCTACTTTTTAACTGGAAAAAAGGGTTATAGGGGGAGAGGGACACTTTATTATTTTACGCTTTCACGGCCAAACCGCTGAACCGATTGTAATGAAATTCAAAGCATCCCAATATTATATTTAGTCCCTAGTATTATATTTAAACTAGTATTTTATTTTTCCCGATGACGCGGAGTCATATAGGCAGCTCAATAGACGTATATCCAAGTCCATGCGACACGATTTACGTCTCTTTAATACTAACCGTGTTAGAGAGACCATCGAGCGAAACCAGGGCTCTAAAGTGTTCGCAAAGGACAAGTCTATTGGGCAAAGCCAGCTGACAAAGCTGAAACGGGAAGATGGCAGCAAAACGTCGACCAAAGCAGAGGTTTTAGAGGAGATAGAGAGGTTCTATGGACAGTTATACACTTCGGTCGCAAAGCCCGTCGGCAGCTTGGTGAGAGATCCAAGAGCCGAGCTGACCCGACACTATACAGAAGATATCCCGGACATCAGTCTGTGCGAGATTAGTGTGGCCCTAGAACAGCTGAAGAACAACAAGGCGCCGGGCGAAGACGGAATCACATCAGAGCTTCTGAGAGCGGGTGGTAGACCGATACTTGAAGTCCTCCAGAAGCTCTTCAATTCCGTATTGTTCGAGGGCAAAACGCCTGAAGCATGGAACAGAGGCGAGGTGGTCTTGTTCTTCAAGAAAGGTGACAACACCCTTCTAAAGAACTACAGACCCATCACGCTTCTGAGCCATGTTTATAAGCTGTTCTCAAGGGTCATTACGAACCGTCTCGAGCATAGATTGGATGACTTCCAGCCTCCCGAACAAGCCGGTTTCCGAAGAGGCTATAGTACCATAGACCACATTCATACGCTGCGGCAAGTTATACAGAAGACCGAAGAGTATAACTTACCATTATGCTTAGCGTTTGTGGACTATGAGAAAGCCTTCGATTCGGTGGAAACATGGGCGGTGCTAGAGTCACTCCAGCGATGCCATATTGACTATCGGTACATCGAAGTGTTGAAGTGTTTGTATAGAAACGCCACCATGTCAGTCCGAGTACAGGAACAGAGCACTAAGGATATTCCATTGAGAAGAGGCGTAAGACAGGGAGACGTTTTATCTCCGAAACTGTTTACGGCCGCTCTGGAAGACACCTTCAAGCTCCTGGAATGGAAAGGACTTGGCATCAACATAAACGGCGAATACATCACTCACCTTCGATTTGCCGACGATATCGTAGTCATGGCGAAGTCGATGGAGGAACTCGGCATGATGCTCGATGACCTCAATCGAGTTTCACAACGGGTGGGCCTTAAAATGAACATGGACAAGACGAAACTTATGTCGAATGTCCATGTTGTGCCCTCCCCAATATCTGTTGAAAACTCGATACTCGAAGTTGTTGACTCATACGTCTACCTGGGACAAGTAGTCCAATTAGGTAGGTCCAACTTCGAGAAAGAGGTCAACCGCCGGATCCAACTCGGCTGGGCAGCGTTCGGGAAACTACGCGATATCTTCTCGTCCGACATACCTCAGTGCCTCAAGACAAAAGTCTTCAATCAGTGTGTGTTACCAGTGATGACTTACGGCACCGAAACGTGGTCTCTCACTCTTGGCCTCATCTCAAAGCTCAGAGTCGCTCAACGAGCTATGGAGAGGGCTATGCTCGGGGTTTCTCTACGTGATCGAATTAGAAATGAGGAGATCCGTAGACGAACTAAAGTCACCGACATAGCCCAACGAATTAGCAAGTTGAAGTGGCAATGGGCAGGCCACATAGCGCGAAGAGCAGATGGCCGATGGGGCCGAAAAGTGCTAGAGTGGAGACCACGGACCAGCAAACGCAGCGTAGGGCGTCCACCCACAAGGTGGACAGACGACCTTGTCAAGGTCGCCGGAAGACGCTGGATGCAGGTCGCCTCAGACCGGTATGTGTGGAGGTCCAGGGGGGAGGCCTATGTCCAGCAGTGGACTTCCAGCGGCTGAGACGACGACGACGACGACGATTATATTTAAAGGCGTAGACGATAGACCAGTGTTATACATAACGATATGGAACTCCTCAGGCACAAGTCCGAATCTCATTCTTTATAATTAATTTGCATATTAAATTTAATTATTTTTCTATTTTATTTAAACAGCTGGGTGGTAGAAATTTAATTAGATCATCAATCGATAAATAAAACTTATTTAAAATATAATAACAAAATAGTATATTTTAGTTTCAATTTAATTTTTTACATATTTAAATCAATCAACATGTACAAATCCATATTTAATTTAACGTCACTAAGCCATAACAATAAAAAAAATAAAGCTCATTTGCGAACCCCTAAAACATTCAACAATCGCTAATAGCATTCCAAATTCAAAGTAAATAAATAACCGCGAACCGAACAGCTGTCTCGCCTGATTACCTGGGAATCACTTTTTTAAATGGCTCCCCGCCAAAAATGTTTGGCACGAGGCGACAAGGTGTTCCGTCTATCCATTGAGTACATGCGTCAAAGATTTATGCTTCCTTTTGTCAAATTTGTTTTTTTTTCTTTTTTTCTTTATTTGCAGCCAGCTGGTTGATTTGATACTTCAGTTTTTAGAAAAGAGGTTTTATTCAATCGTAATATTCAATTGTTTATAATCTGTATTAGTATTACATATCAGAAATATATCTGTCCGTCTGTTTGGAATATACGGTGACAATTTAAATTATTATAGACAAATCATATATTATCTTGTGTAATAAAAGAGTTCTCTTTAAATAGATTAAATTATAAAATAAGCGAGTGAATGTCGTCAGGAAATATTTTAATAAAGCGCAACAACTGACTTTGTTTTCTTCATGTTGCGGATAAAAGGCAAACTTGGGCTAAAACCGATATGCCCATGCAACGCCACAAAATATAATGTACTTGCGATCCGCCTCGGCTTTGCTTTGATATATTATGCATGTAATAGATCGAGATGCAAGCTATCTTATCCTATTAAATTTTACAACACACCGTATGCAAATTTTATAAAAATCGGTTCAGTAGTTTAGGTGTCAATCGCGGACAAACAACGTGTGACGAAATTTATATACCTACCTATTATGTTACCCACTTGAGAATTAGTTGCGTAGTTAAGGTTTTAGGTTTAGTTAAGCATACGAGTAAGCTGTTTGTTTTATATTGTGTATATATTTAATGCAAATTTTAAAACGCCGTAAGAAATAACAAATTCCTAATGACATTGTTTTTTCTTAAGGCATTTTTAAATTGTTCAGTTTTTCATTATCACACGTAGCATGAGCTCACGGGCCTTATTGGAAAATACTCGATACTGTCCTTTCCTTCCTGTGTTTTTATTAAAATTCTGCGCAGCAAAATTTAATAAAAATTTAAGTATTCTTTCACAGCTTTATATACTTAAAGATATTTTAAATTTCAGGGTGTCAGTCTTTCCTTTTTTTTTAGACTGTACGTACAATACATTGAATTTAATATTATATTACACTCAAATAATATGCCTTTATTGTACAATTCAGTATTAGAAATACATACAAAACCCCCGACAAAACGCAAGCAAACTGAGTATGTAACATTCTTGTCACACCTAACAAACAACCTGATGACCTTGAAGACCTGAACCGATTTCCACTAAACATAGCTAAGAACACTCTCGACGGATATACCTTTCAAAGAAAACCGCCTTAAAATCGGATCATCCGTTTGGGAGCTGCGTTGCCTCAGACAGACAGACACACATGGACACGTCAAACTCAAAACACCCCGTCGTTCTTGTGTCGGGGGTTAAAAAATAGTTTTTAACATCGGTTCAGTAAATCCAAAAGCTTCCACCCCTTTTTCGACAAATATATTATGTCCATGCAATCTTTACCACTTTAAAATAAAACATCTTAATGAAACCCTATTTTTTAGTACTTTTATTCATTCAAAAAAATTCCAACATTTCATTCCAGCCTTTTAAAATTTCCAATCCATCAATCAGTCAGAAATATATCAAAAAGTATAGTGCGTCAACTTTCGCGAATGTTTCAATATTATTTCGATCAGCGGGGCAGTTAATAGTTTATTTCGTTTGATTTATTTCGCTTTTTACAGCGTATGTGCTGAATCTAGGAAAAATACAGGTGGGAGGTAGTTGCAGTCATTGTTTTTGCACGTGTTAATGTCAAAATTTATTGTTTATGCGACTTGGCTACGTACAGTATCACTCATTATTGCCATGTTTAAGGTAGGTACATAATAAGCCAAGAAGGGACTTAATTATTAGGAGCTAAAGGTATTAATAGTCGCAAAGCTTACTGCTTCAAAACTGTTTTGCCAGCCCACAATAGAGAAAAGAGCCTCTCCCTTTTCTCTCTCTGTGTCAAAGGGAATAAAAGGGATAAAATTATTATTTTATTTATTTAATTTATTATTTAAGTAGAAGTGTTAGTCTGGACGTTGCAAGCTTATTCTACAAAATAAACCCCCGATATAAGAAAGGAAGCAACCTGAGCGTGTAAAATATAGTGATAGGATCACACGTAAAAACCTTGGAGATGTCACGATGACCTTGAAGACCTGAACTGATTTCCACCGAACATAGCTAAGATCTCGACGGCTATACCTTTCAAACGAAAATACCGCATTAAAATCGGATCATCCGTTTGGGAGCGTTGCCTCAGTATAGTGTGTGTGTGTGTGTGTGTGTGTGTGTGTGTGTGTGTGTGTGTGTGTG
>JADANM010002527.1:1149544-1165421 GCA_026213755.1 Eurema hecabe
CATACATACATACATACATTGCAAGTTAAATAAAAGCTTGTAAAAATTAAGTATAAGTATCCATATTAATACTACTAATATACTAGAAACGATTGTAATGAAATTTGGTACACAGGTGGTCTAGAGTCTGAGATAAAACAGAGGATACTTTTTAACTGGAAAAAGGGTTATAAGTGGGAAAGGGGGAGTCAAAGCTTTAAATATGAAAGTCCACGCGGACGGAGTCACGGTGTTGTATATTGTAACAAAGCTTAATAAATAAATTAACACATTCAAAAATGCGTTGGGGCTGTTCGAAGCTTATGTAAAATAATTTTCTTCTTCTTAGCTGGGCACTCTAGGGCACCTTATCACAAGAGTGATAGAGTCTATTCCAGGCAAATTATAAACATAATAAAAAAAGAAACAAAGGCTCATAATACACTTTCGCAACCATCTGTACCTTTTATCTTTACATCACTCCAAATCATAATATAATACTTGAACATCGTTAAGTGAAATGGATCAAACTATTAATTTAATGGCTCCCAGATATAAGGAAGAGGGTTTGTAAACAGAATTTACGTAAAGTTTAACGACTCTTGGTCCAATGTAAATATCCTTACTAATATTATAAACTAGTCTCGCCTCCCCGTTTTACTCAAGTAGTTCCGTTGTTGTTAATACCGGTGATAACCCAAAGTCTAGTCTACCTGTTCGTTGAATTTCATACAAATCCGTTTAGTAGTTTTTGTATGAAACAGTATCAAATATACATGTTAGACTGATGATCCCTTAATGATCGGTCTGTCGTAAGTGAAGACAAGCCTTCTCACCAGTAAGTAGCCTAGTTGATAGATAGTAGATAATCCATACTAATATTATAAATGCGAAAGTAACTCTGTCTGTCTGTCTTTCCATCACGCTTAGACTACTGAACCGATTAGAACGAAATTTGGTACACAGATGGTCTAGAGCCTGGGGAAGGACATAGGCTACTTTTTTTTAATTAAGCCCCAAAAGGTTGCGCAAGTGGTTGAAACTTTTTGTAATTTTACGCTTTCACGACCAAACCGCTGAACCGATTGTAATGAAAGTTGGTACACAAATAGTCTAGAGTCTGAGATAAAACATAGGCTTCTTTTTAACTTGAAAAAAGGGTTATAAGGGAGGAAGGGGGGTCAAAGTTTATATGAAAGTCCACGCGCGGGCAACAGCTAGTATTAGATATATTTGTTTTTGACTTCAATAATCTTGACTATCTAGAAGCTTGGATTTGTAAATAAAGTAAATTTAAATGTCTATAAGTGGTTTCGCTGAAGATGCTCCTGTGGGAACTGTAAACCTGTTTTTATGTTAATATACACCTCGGTACATGCATTTTTATTGTCGTTTAGTTCTACGGAGTGGTTTTGATTTTGTTTTTAATTTGATTTTTTTTTATTTATTTATTAAGAACATTTATATTCATCTTATAGGCTAAGAACTGGGCCCCACAAAACACACAAAACACACAGTTGTTTTCACAGTTTGTCTGTGGGTGTGATAGCTAATGGATTTATTACTTGATTATTTCGTACAGCTCGGACGGTTACCGTTACAGAAATATTTTTATTTAATAAAGGACATTACATTTATAGTTATTAGGTTATAGGATTAATAATTTAGTAGATGTAGTTTTAATGATTTACAGAATTTACTTTTGTTGGTGATATTTGATAAATCTGGAGGTAGACTATTTATGAGGTATGGAATTCTTTTTTCAAGTGTTCTGTCCCCATAGTAATTATTTACTCTGGGGACTTCGTATTTGCCGGCACAGGCAGCCCTAGTGGTTATGACTCAACATTGAGTAGTCTTATCTATCCTATTACTATTATAAAGGCGAAAGTTTGTAAGTATGGATGTATGGATGTATGGATGTATGGATGTTTGTTACTCTTTCACGTAAAAACTACTGAATGGATTTGAATGAAACTTTACCACAATATAGCTTATACATCAGAATAACACATAGGCTACAATTTTTGAGGATTGTAAGGGAGGAAAGGGAGGGTCATAGTTTATAAGAAAGTCCACGCGAACGGAGTCGCGGGCAATAGCTAGTATAATATATAAAAGAAAGTCGTGTTAGTTACTTCACTTATAACTCGATAACGGCTCAACTGATTTGACTGAAAATTGGTGGGGATGTAGTTTAGAACCAGGAGAAGGACATAGGATACTTTTTTTCCAGTTTCTAGGGGAATGATTTTTTATGAAAGTAAACGCGGACGGAGTCGCGGGCAACAGCTAGTTAATACTAAACTAAACACATTGAAAATCTATAGCTATAGATACGAATTTGTTTGTTTGGTATGCTAACACTATTCTTAATTTTTTGTTAGACTATTCTTAGGTGCTATCAATGATATTACATAAAAGATGTTATACACCAGCAAATCAACGAAAAAAATGTTCCCAGTAAGTTCCATCCAGGTATTTTCTAGATAGAATCACTCTGCCTATTGGTGGAAACCTCATCAAAATTGGTGCAGTAATTTCCGAGGTTTTAACCAAAAGATGAACAGACATGTAGATAGCTGTAGGACTCCCTTTTCCTATTCTCTTCTGCACTCAAATATCGTATAAGTTAATATTTTTTGCTAGTAATAATTATTATATTTGCTGGTTGTTCTCTGTTGTTCCTTCATTGAGACGTAAAGTTATTTTACGACCCATAACACGTTCCGAGGTTATTTTAATGTCACTCTTAGGTTTAAGCGTATTTCAACTTTAATAGATTGAAAATTTATTTCCAACTACACTAGTAAGTTAATTAAACGTTTATAAATTTTAAATATTTAAAAAGAGATTCAATTTTGTTTAATTAGAGATTATATTTTTCAAGTAACATTGAGTTTAATAGATTTAGATTTTTCCAATTATCTGCTTCTACAACGATTTACAAATTCATAAAAATGATAAATGTGATAGCAAAAATATACTAATTTGTGCGCTTAGGCCAATACAATAATAGGGTTCCAAAGTGATTCATAATACCTAAATTTTGTTATTTTAATAAAAAACTAGTAATCCGCCCCGGTTTCGCTCGGATATATTATGACTAGCTGTTGCTCGCAACTTCGTCCCCGTCGGATTTATTTCTATTATTATCATTATGTTATGGTGAGTCAATCTTAAAAGATAGACATATACTGTCGCGGACTTTTTTAGACCATTTAAAGAGGAATAATTCTTTGATACATATTATTTTTGTATCTTGAACTGCGAAAACTCGCAGCGCACGCAAAGGAAGCCCTCAAAATGAATTATTTTCCCCGTTGTTTCCATATTTTTTATGATGTCTTCGCTCTTATTAGTCGCAGCGTAATGTTATGTAGCCTAAAGCCTTCCTCGATAAAAGGTCAATTCAATAAAAGAATAATTTTTCAATTCGAACCAGTAGATCCTGAGATTAGCGCGTTCAAACAAACAAACAAACAAACAAACTCTTCAGCTTTATATATTAGTATAGATATAGATATAGATAGATGTAATAAATTGGGATGTAAGCTATCCTATCTTTAAAGTTAGATCAAACTGCACACGATGTGTAAATTTAATTAAAAATCGGTTCAGTAGTTTAGGAGTCAATCGCGGACAAACAACGTGATACGTAATTTATATCTATATATTTTGGAAATTATAAGTCAACTCGACTCGATGTACTTAATAAATATATTTATCAAAATGTAATAGTTCTAGCTCTTACCGTTTGGGATGGACAACGGATAGACAGACAGAAAAGCAAACTATAAAAATTCCAAGACGTAAATTTCTGAACCTACCATAAACGAAAACCGCTAACGAACTCACACATACAAACATCTTTTACATTTCACCTTTACCCTAAAACAAGCAAAACTAAACTTTCGTCCAAAGGTTTAGAGTCCAAAATTCCATACCATCAAAATCCTGAATCATTGCATATTTCAGTTAGCGAGTAAGGCTTGAAATCTTTGTCGTTTTAATGGACTCGATAAAAAGACCAAAATGAATCTTTACACAATGTATTACAAATACCAAATTAGAATTTAAATTTTCTTTGTGTTGCCGAAGGTGACTGATTTAGTGCTAACGAGAAATGTTCAAGGTATTCGTAACCTGAGTATTTTCAGTGTTTTCGTGTGTGTGTTTGTTTGACGTGTTGTGGCCCGGTGGCGGGGTGAGGAGGTGACAAATAAAGACGTCTATACCATTTCGATGTTCAGTATATTTTCATAAAAAATATGACATAAGTACCGACTTCAAAATTATAAAATAACTACTAAATCATTTCTATATACGAAATGAAAATGCGTATTACTTTGTGGGAAGCAAATTTATTTTTTGCTTTTTAGTTTGAAGTCGGTTTATTTTTTGTTAAAAATTATTTTTGTAGAATACGCTTGTAACGTTCAGACTAACACTTTGTATGGTGAATTCCCCGTATTTTTCAGTTTTAAATACGACAAGGTTGCATATCTTCTACTTTGTACAATTAGTCAGTAAGATGAACTCTAAATGTAATAAAGAATAAAATATAAATAAAATAATAATTTTAGGCGGGCTTAATTGGGCTGGTTTGATCGGGAAGGTATCTCCATCCTTTCTTCCCTCATTCCTTTAATTCCCTTGGCACAAATCCCTTTTCTCTATTTTGGGCTGGCAACATAGTCGTGAGGCACTTAGCTTTGCGATTATTTATATCTTTAGCTCCTAATAATTAAGTCCCTATTTGGCTTATTATGTACCTTAAAGATGGCAATAATGTGTGACTTCTAAAAGTGTTACTGTACGTAGCCAAGTCGCATAAACATTAAAATTTTGACATTAACACGTGCAAAAACAATGACTGCAACTACCTCCCACCTGTATTTTTCCTAGATTCAGCACATACGCTGTAAAAAGCGAAATAAATCAAACGAAATAAACTATTAACTGCCCCGCTGATCGAAATAACATTGAAACATACGTGAAAGTTGACGCACTATACTTTTTGATATATTTCTGACTGATTGATGGATTGGAAATTTTAAAAGGCTGGAATGAAATGTTGGAATTTTTTTGAATGAATAAAAGGACTAAAAAATAGGGTTTCATTAACATGTTTTATTTTAAAGTGGTAAAGATTGCATGGACATAATATATTTGTAGAAAAAGGGGTGGAAGCTTTTGGATTTACTGAACCAATGTTTAAAAGTATTTTTGACGTGTCTGTCTGTGTGTGACTGTCAGTGTGTGTATGTGTCTGCCTGTGGCTACGCAGCACCTAAACGGATGATCCGATATTAATGTGTTTTTTTTGTTTGAAAGGTATATCCTTCGAGAGTGTTCTTAGCTATGTTTAGTGGAAATCGGTTCCGGTCTTCAAGGTAATCAGGTGTTGCCTTTTGTCGGTGGTTTATGTATTTCTAATACTGATTTATACAATAAAGGCATATTATTTGAGTGTAATCTATACTAATATATAAAGCTGAAGAGTTTGTTTGTTTGAACGCGCTAATCTCAGGAACAACTGGTTCGAATTGAAAAATTCTTTTTTTATTGAATAGACCATTTATCAAGGAAGGCTTTAGGCTACATAACATCACGCTGCGACTAATAGGAGCGAAGATATAATGGAAAAAGAAATCGACGGGGACGAAGTCGCGAGCAACAGCTAGTTTATTATTGAATTCAATGTATTGTACGTACAGTCTAGAAAATAAGAAAGACTGACACTCTGAAACTTAAAATATCTTTAAGTATATTATAAAGCTGTGAAAGAATACTTAAATGTTTATTAAATTTTGCTGAACAGAATTTTAATAAAAACACAGGAAGGAAAGGACAGTATCGAGTATTTTCCAATAAGGCCCGTGAGGCCACGCTCATGTTACGTGTGATAATGAAAAGCTGAACAATTTTAAAATGCCTTAAGCAAAAACAAAGTCATTAGGACTTTGTTATTTCTTAAGGCGTTTTAAAATTTGCATTAAATATATACATAACATAAAACAAACCTTAAACGTTAACAACGCACCCGATTCTCACGTGATTAACATAATATATAAATTTCGTCTCACGTTGTTTGTCCACGATTGTCTCCTAAACTACTGAACCGATTTTTATAAAATTTGCATACTGTGTGTTGTTTAATTGAACTTAAAGGATAGGATTATATGCAAAATATATCAAAGCGAAGCCGGGGCATATCGGTTTTAGCCCAAGTTCGCTTATTAACTGTAACATGAAGAAAACAAAGTCAGTTGTTGCGCTTTATTAAAATATTTCCTGACGACATTCACTCGCTTATTTTATAATTTAATCTATTTAAAGAGAACTCTTTTATAATTGTAATACAAATTCTAAACAATTAAATATTACGCTTGAATAAAACCTCTTTTCTAAAAACTGAAGTATCAAATCAACCGGCTGGCTGGAAATAAAGCAAAAAAGAAAAAAAAAAACAAAATTGAAAAAAGGAAGCATAAATCTTTGACGCATGTACTCAATGGATAGACGGAACACCTTGTCGCCTCGTGCCAAACATTTTTGGCGGGGAGCCATTTAAAAAAGTGATTCCCAGGTAATCAGGCGAGACAGCTGTTCGGTTCGCGGTTATTTATTTACTTTGAATTTGGAATGCTATTAGCGATTGTTGAATGTTTAAGGGGTTCGCAAATGAGCTTTATTTTTTTTATTGTTATTGGCTTAGTGACGTTAAAGTAAATATGGATTTGTATATGTTGATTGATTTAAATATGTAAAAAATTAAATTGAAACTAAAATATATTATTTTGTTATTATAATTTAAATAAGTATTGTTTATCGATTGATGATCTTATTATATTTTCTACTACCCAGCTGTTTAAATTTAATAGAAAAATAATTAAATTCAATATGCAAATTAATTATAAAGAATGAGATTCGGACTTGTGCCCGAGGAGTTCCATACCGTTATGTACACTGGTCTATCGTCTATGCCTTTAAATATAATACTAGGGACTAAATATAACATTGGGATGCTTTGAATTTCATTACAATCGGTTCAGCGGTTCAGCCGTGAAAGCGTAAAATAATAAAAAGTGTCCCTCTCCCCTTATAACCCTTTTTTCCACTTAAAAAGTAGCTTATGTCCTTCCCCAGGCTCTAGACTATCTGTGTACCAAATTTCGTTCTAAACTTCTAATCGATTCTGTAGTTTTAGCGTGATGTTAAGACAGACAGACAGAGTTACTTTCGCATTTATAATATTAGTATGCATGTAACGTGTAACATTATTATATTGTAAAGTAAGTCCCACGCACGGGAAACATAAATTCTATCTAATTAGATGTAATTACTCGCTTTAGTGTGAGTTGTCGCGAGTGACCTCCCAACTGGAGCGCGTCGCATCAAAATATGGTACGCGTCATTTATGTTTAGCGCTGGACGAGAATAGCTGCGCATCGTTAGAATCGCGCTCGTAATTGACGTATTGGTGCGAGAAAGACAACACGTCTGGGACAACCAATCAACGCTTGCGCACCCGACGATCACGCGCCCCGCGCGCCGCACCGTTACCTCGATATCTTAATTTTTACTTCTGCGCAGGTTTTGTTCAGCGCTAAACATTCGTGACGCGACCTAGTCGACTTTCATATTTTTGTTTCTAGAATTTACAACGCTAAATAAACAGCTCAGCAGATACAAATTATTATAAGCTAACTCGTTCCGCGGTTCCGAATGCATACCTGTAATTAAAAGTTTTTGTAGTTTTTAGGTAACTCTATAATATGTATACCTTACAATTTACGCTACGTTACAACATTGAAGGTGCATTTTCTTTGATAATGAAATAAATATTGTAACTGCGTTGAATTAAGCTTAAAAATCTAGATGAAAACGCAAAGCTAAAAACCACTAGTGTTATAGTATTAAATTTTTGTAAACAATTGTAGAAATTTTTGCGTGGAGGACTTTTATATTAAAGTTGCTGCAATACATGAAAATACATGTTTGACTTTTTGTTGCCTGTGTTTTGTAAATAAATCGATGGTCCCTAAATGATTGAGTTGCAATATGACGATTCAAAAGTAATACTATACCCTTATTCAATTTCATTACGTCTTTGATTTTAATACGAAATAATATTTTGTTTATTTTGTCCACTAGTTACTTATTCTTAGATTCATTCAGTGTTAATATGTTGAAAGTTAAAAATGCTAATTTCCTTTTTTTACGCACATTAAAGCGTTTATTTATAATAATTATAACACCTCATTAACTGCACAGGTTAAAAATCAAAATATCTTACGCCTGACTAACCAAAAGCTACATCAAAGCGCTTCCGCGTACAAAAGTGTAAACTTTTAATCTCAGGTGGTCCCCGACACCTGTCACCTGTCACCGTGACAGTTGACAGCTGACAGTCTGACAGATTGGGGCGGCCGCGCTATTGTTTCGCGCGCTTTTGTTTTAATTTTTGATCCTGTAGCTGCGCTGTTCGCGCGAAAATTGTCACCGTTCTTTTGTTCGCCACGGAACGAGGTAATAATGACTTTCGTTTTTGTAGGAAATAATTACCAGTTCTAAAATAGTCTGTGGACTGTTTGAAATATTTTTTATTGTGTGTAGGTTAAAGATATTATATAATAGATATGTTATACACGGACAAATCATCAGCACTGGCAACCAATCACGTCCTAATAGAATGTTTTTGCATCTTCAAAATTTTGCGCTTATAACATATCTGTTTGATATTATAATATCATTGATATAGAATAATTATTATAGGGACTACAACAAGGTATTTTACATCAAATAAAACGAATTGTCTCTTAGAGAAACTTTTCACATTCATCATAGAACAAAATAATTATGTAACTAGAAAAAAACATAAGTATACAGATAAAATAGTAAAGCTTGCAAAAATTATATTTGAATAAATAAATTTTGAAATTTAATATTCATTTCGTAACAGCGCCCGCGTTTGCTTTCCTTACTTATGAATGAAGTTACCATATGAAAAATTATGTTTTAAAAATGTAGTTTCTGCAATTAAATAAACTTACTTCAGTTAAATTATATATTTACTAAGATACTAAAGTTGTAAAACGGTGAATGTACTCGTTACGTACTATACCAGGTATGGAATACTTATCTAGTATTTATTCTAATACTAAGTAATTATAGGCGTATTCCGATCGATAATAGAACCTTATGACGACCGCTTGGCGCAGTGGTAACACAACTGCTTTCTGCGCGAAGGGTCGTGGGTTCGATCCCCACACCGGAAAAATATATTTGTAATTTACATTTGTGTTTTTCTGGGGTCTGGGTGTTGCTATGTATTGTATGTATGTATTAACAAAAGAAAAGTATTTATGTGTAATTTATTCCGTTATCTAGTTGCCACACAAGCTTCTGCTTAGCTTGGAACTAGATAGTTTTAAAAATTTAAGCATACATACGGATATAGGGTCAGAGAAAGCGGCTTTGTTTTACTATTTATACAATGTGTTACGAAGCAAGTGTCCGATCCGAAAACCTTTTACAATATTCCGGTAGTTCGTCCTTATTCTGCTATCATTTTTAAAAAATAACATTATTAATTTTTACAAACGAAAAAAAATTAACTAAGTCAAATTGCATGGCAACACCGTCTTGCGTTCACTTGCTCAGCTATAGGATTTACGAACCGTACGTAAGTTGCCAGCGTTTGTGAATTTGTGTAATTTTTTTTAAAACTTAATTTCATTTTATTTTCATTTTAATATTTTCAGGACATTTATACACAGCGCCATCTAGTTCCAAGCTAAGCCGAAGCTTGTGTTATGGCAACTAGATAACGGAATAAATTACATATACATACTTTTCTTTCGTAAATACATACATACAATACATAGAAACACCCAGACCTCAGAAAAATACAAATGTAAATTACAAATATATTTTTCCGATGTGGGAATCGAACCCACGACCGTTCGCGCTGAAGGGAGTCATGTTACCACTGCGCCAAGCGGTCGTCATTGTTTTTTAGAGATAAGTATAAGACAATTAACAAATGACCTCAAAATAACAAGACCTCAATTATGAACAATCTGTCAAATTTAACGTAACCCCTTTTTAGGATTGCGCGTCAGGTATACTCGCAATTAATAAGAGTTTGTTCATAATTCCACTAATTAATGTTGTTTTTAAGACAATAATAAATAGACCTTCTGTTTTGAAATATTGTTATAAGATTTTTTTGTCGCTATTTTATTATTTAATACGATATTTTTGTCAGTCTGTAACGCTTCAGAGATTGGACCGATTTTGATGTAGTAAGCAGGTATAGCCTAGATGATAAAGTTGACGAAAATTCTTAAGTATTATTAAGATATTCTTATGATATTTTTATCATATCATACAGATAAAAATTAGGCCTTTTTTCTATTCTAAGTTTATAAGCTATATTTGTATGTTTGTAACATCGTAACAAATGAACAATGAAACAAATGTTGATAATATCTAGATAAAAATATCATTCTATGTATTTGTTCTAAATATCAACTTTTTTGTTAAAAAGGCAGTCAATAACGTTAAGTAATGCGGCATCGTACCGGCAAATGACGTCATTTCGGCGTTTTTTGCGACTTCGACGTTTTTGTATCATTAAGTAATTATATTTAAGTTTATAGAAGAAATAAATATACGAATAAACAAAAGTTAATAGGTACTTATTAGCAGTAGAGTCTGTCACGTTTTATTTTTTACTCTTAGGTATATTTTAAATAACATCGATAAATATAAGCAATATAAAAATCTTTGCTTGATAATAGTACTATACATATAATATTTAACAAACTCGATTCAATTCTTCAAAGCTGCCTCTAGGTGTTTGTGTGTGTGTGTGTGTGTGTGAACGTCGACCGGAAATACGTCCCCAACAGGCTCTGACCTCATTTCCGGTGTCACCCTGAACACCTCTGGCGTATTATGAGATTACACAGATTTTAATATACAGATAAAAATAAATGCTAAATTAGTTTAGATAAAAATTAGGCCTTTTTCTATTCTAAGTTTATAAGCTATATTTGTATGTTTGTAACATCGCAACTACTGAACACATAAACAAAAGTTGATAATATTTTTGCTCGAAAGTTAAATTATATAATTTATATTAAAAAATAAGATGCGAGTATTAAGTTTCGTATATCTTATGTATAAAATAAACTTATCAAAAAAAAAAAATTCAAATAAATTTGTAAAAATCAACGATCTAGTATAAACTTCTAGCTTTATTCAAAATAATAATTCATTTAAAAACCAAGAAAATTCCTGTCTTACGTTTACCAGATATAAAAAAAGAGTAAGGAGATACCTTTGCTAAATTGCTTCTAATCAGGTGTCAAATAGCAATTTGTTAAATTGGCGTAAAATATATGACCCCAGGGTCAGGTAAGTTACAGTCTAACGGGATTTGAAGGTGCTGAAATCTGTAGAAGCATAGACGTATAAAAAATAGACTAGTCTCTTAATAATTCTTTCGTTAATGTGAAGTCAAAACTGTATATCTATGTGTAGGTGATAAAAGCACATTATACTCGATGGCACGCACACAACCCCGTTGATAATGTTGCTTCTATAAAAAAAATATAATACAGACAGACGAATTGAGAACCCCCTCCTTTTTTGAAGTCGGTTAAAAACTACCCTATAAATGTAGAAAAATATGAAATCTACGGAATACAAGAATTTATATGCAATGCACTGCAACGACGATATGTACCTATAGTTAGACAAAATTGTCTACTTTGAAATGGCTTTACTATGCGTGTTCATTTTGCGGTTCTGAATGTTTTTATTCTATATGTAGGCGTAATAAACAAGATAAGGTTCAAGAGCTACCTAATCGATACCTCTGCATTGAACTGTACGACATTTGAAACGAACTGTAAAAATCAAAATCAAAGTCTGTCATAGTCAAAGTCAAAGTCAAAGCCAAAGCCAAAGTCAAAGTCAAGGTAAAGTCAAAGTCAAAGTTAAAGTCAAAGTCAATGTCAAATATATCTCAATAAATAGTTATATGTACCCTAGTTGTGCAAACTAAATATTTGTCTTTGATTTAAAGTCAAAGCTTTAAATCTACTCGCATACTAAACTTGCCAAATCTATTCCATAGTTCTTGTAAGAAAGAGTCAAAAATATCGTCTCAAAATTTCTCATGTATATTATTACGTTATTGTATTTAACACTTCTATCATCAATTATAATATAGTTAATAGATATGTTATACACAAACAAATCAACCGTAAAAAGTGTTCCGCACAACAGCGGCAGCACACATACATACACGTCAAAACGATAGAAAAGAGATAAATGATAAAACCAACAAAAAAAAACTTAGTTTTGTCAGTTGCATGTCAATACACCGGTAGACAATCACCTAAAGGAAAGACGTCCTAATTAGGATATTTTTGCGTCATCACAATAACATATCTATTTAATATAATATCATTGACTATCATTAGAATAATAATACTCGTTATTTCGATCTAAAATTATTCTACATAGGACGTCGTCACATACGCGATTGTTAATAAAATTTTACTTGACTCCCGAGCCAAATTATGCACTTTGTCCGTCAAGGTACGAATAACGGAATTTTGGCACCATTCATCATTAATAGTGATGTTCTGACGACAATTTATCGATAATCGTGGTTTGCGATATTGTCTGTGTCTGTAAGTTATATTTAACTCTCTAGTTTCGCAAAAACGACGGGGTGTTATAAGTTTAATGTCTCTGTGTGTGTGTGTGTGTGTGTGTGTGTGTCTGAGGCAACGTAGCTCCCAAAAGGATAATCCGATTTTAATGCGGTTTTTATTTTGTTTAAAAGGTCGAAATATCTGTCGAAAGTGTTCTGAGCTATGTTTGGTGGAAATCCTATTTGTGAATTGTAGTTCCTAATCGCGCGTTTCGTGAGGGGCTAAAGGTTCTTTTGGGCAAAGTGTATGAAAGTCCACGCGGACGGAGTCGCGGGCAACAGCTAGTATTTATATAAATGTGTTATTACGTGAAAAGTATGGATGGTTTTAAATGCAGGTAGATTACACATTGATTGACTCATAGGTATTTTATTTCGGCACTGCTTCGGGAACGGCTAGTTTTTTGTGTATAAATAAATTATGACATTCCTGAAATGTTTCTCTATTTGACACGAATGCAAGAACGCAGCGCAATAATTCTTGCATTTTATTGATATAGGATAGTTGTTTTTTAGTTGTAAATTGGGTGCTTTATGAGTCTGTACGTGGATTAGCATTGACCGTATTTTCTTAGTCTGTGCAATTGCACAAATTATCGAACAAAATAATTCTTAGTTTCATGAATTAAGAAATTAAATTTTACTGAATACATGTTGGAATAGAGAAGGAAAGAAATTGGGATTTCAACACTCAATGGGATTTTTTCAAAATGGGTACATTTTGAAAAATAGTATATTGGTTATGTCGAATATATTAGGTAGGTATATAAGTATATAAACGTATCATAAGCATGATGACAGGACATGAAAATTAAAAAGTTTAATAAGTCGTATCTTAGTAGAAAACCTGCATACTAGTGACTTCATGCGGCTTTTAAATTCTACTTAAGTTTTTGAACAAGAAAGTTGGTACCTAAAAATATATATCTTTTATTTTTCAATAACCTACATCTGACCGACATTAAATAAGATATTTTATAGTCGTCATCGCATTCCAAATCATCGTTTTCGATAAAATTTTAAAAATTATTTAAAGGTATCAAAAAAAATATCCTATCAATAAATTTTCAAAATGTTATCGTTATCGATATTTTTCAGAAAATTAATTATTATCGATAAATTTACCACGACAGCAGACCATCACTAGCTAATGAGCGCGCCAGGTGAGGTGTCCGCACGTCGTTACTTCGCAGGATTTCCGCCGACGCCAAAATACCGTGTAATTCGTGCTAAATGTGTTTATCTATCACCGGCTGGCGGCTACCTGCTGCTTTTGACTGTTTGTTCTTTGACATTTGGCAATCGGTTTTAAAAGTCGACGAGATGAGAATTAAATTTACGTACTCGTTACTTCTGTTTGTATTTATTTAATTTTTTGTTAGTTGTTACAAAAAGAATATAAGAACAATCCTAAACTACACTTACAATACTTATTAGTAACAGTCGCGTCGGTCTCATCACTACAAAGTGATTTTGATTTTATGATTTAGTTTTTCAAATCGTATACATATTTTGTAATACTTAGGTATTTTTGCGTACACTTTAACTACCACATAATGGGTAATATTGAGTCAATCGTAGAAGAAAAACAAAAACTAAAAATACCATTTATGTAAAGTATAGGTACGATCTATCTTCGTAAAAACATGTTCTTTTATTTAACATAAGTATATTGATTCGTACGAAATGGCGGGCAACAACTAGTTAAATCATAGAGTTGTATATGAACGAATAATATAGTAAGTACATATTATTATGTACATTGAAACAGCTTAGTATATTTCCGTATAGACAGGTAACACGCTCCGCCCACCTCACGACTACAGGTGGGAAATCTTCTGATTGGTCGAATCTTAAGGTGAGCCAGGTGGGAAGGCTTTTGATTGGTCCGTTTTTAAGGTTAGACAGGTAACTGGAGTTTCCACCAATCAGACGCGAGCTTGTCTTGTTATCTGATTCGATAAGATTTCGTTTATGTTAAAGGTTTAAAGAAAATATGTGTTTATATTTGCTTGAAAGTCGAGACTTCATACGAATATCTATGTTGATATAGGTAATAAGGTAATACTATTGAGTTTTTTTATGTTTGTAAGGACTTACCTCTTAACCTAATTACCTTGTAGTACTAAACTGATTTTACACTTAGGTTAAATCTATTTGCGTTCACATATTTCTCGTTTGAAACGTGTTCTTGAATAAGTCTACTTAATATGTTTATTAAAGAACCGAAAAACTCATTTAACTTAAATTGATTGCATAAAGCCTTAATTTAAATACCGTTTAGAGTAATTAATATTACATAGATTTTAAACTTATTTATTAACGATTTTACCCAAAATATTTCCCAGGAAATAGTGTGAAAATTTCAATAAATAAAACTGGAAACTAAATAGTTTTTTTTTACATTTACGTATTTTTTTGCGAGCCAAAAATTTTTAATCGATCCAAAAAATCGTAACCGCAATTCATATATCTGTCACGCGGCATCTCAAAAACGGGTGATTTAAAAAAAAACAATTCGTCTCACTACAATAATCCCGGCCGGCTGCTTCTGACATAAATTCTAGCTCATTCCGTGTCTAGATCTGAATTATGATCTAGAATTCGGTCTAGAAAATTCGATGTGCTATCGTTCGCGTACAATTCAATTATTCAATTATTCAAATATTATGATATTAGATGAAATAAATTTAAGTAGATTTTTATTTTTCATTTGTGTTTCACTAAAAAGCTTTATATCCATACTAATATTATAAACGAAAATAAATCTGTCTGTCTGTCTTTCAATCACGCTAAAACTACTGAACCGATTAGAACGAAATTTGGTACAAAGATAGTCTAAAACCTGAGAAAGGACATAGGCTATTCTATTAAATCAACCCTCAAAAGTTTGCGTCAGGGGTTGAAAGTTGAAACTTTTTATAATTGTACGCTTTCACGACCAAACCGCTGAACCGATTGTAATGAAATTTGGTACACAAATGGCTACTTTTTAACTGGAAAAAATGGTTATAAGAGGGGAAGGGGGGTCAAAGTTTATATGATAGTCCACGGCCCACGCGGACGGAGTCGCGAGCAAAAGCTAGCCTTATACAGGGTTGATACGACTGAGGGGCATTAAATTTAATCACGTATACTATTACCAATTTTCAGACCGTA
>JADANM010002527.1:1203273-1215640 GCA_026213755.1 Eurema hecabe
AAAATAATTAGTATAGATCGATTAAAGCCGGCGTTTGGGGTTAGCGACACTATGGAATGCGCCTCCGCACCAAATATGACAAGTGCGAACGTAGACAATCAGCCGCGCGTCTCAAGATTCGGACGGACAATCAAACCTGTCGTTCGTTTCGCGTCGTAAACACGTTGGAGTTTACGAAATATACAATTTCTAAAATGGGCAAAGAACAAAGCAAATCGCAAGAAGAACACATTATTATCGCACAGAATGGAGCTGGGAATAGTGCCAGTGCAACAGAGTGGCAACAGTGGTCGAAATTTGAAATGTATTTACTCTTCATCATCGCATGCATTCTTGCGGTGATGCTCTACATCATGTGGAAACGATGCGCGTTAGGTTACGCACGTTACCTAAGGCGCGAACTACGGCCGCTGTCGATGGTCGACGCAGGAGATGGGCTGGGCTCAGCAAGCCGCCCGCCTCAGCGAGTGATCATTTAGTGAAGTGAATAAAGTGTAAAATGTGCCGTATAGAAGCTACTTAATAATATATTTGTTACACGGAATTATATTAGTATTAATTTATATAGATATAGATATATTGTAATTGGTAACCTGTGTAATCATTTTTATAAAGTATTTTTTTTTCCTTATTGTAAGAGTATATTGTTTAAAATAAAGGGGGATGTACTGTGCCAGTACATAACATGTATCATAGTTTAGTATTGTATTGTAAGCTCTAATAAACGCACGTATTGATTGGAGGCTGTTTTATTGACGATACTCGATTTACATCCAGCAATACCATATACGTACACAATACTCAACTGACAGCCGTTCCTTCACATCTGTCAGCTGTCAAACGTCATACCGACACCGGGGTGACCTCACTCAAGCTTTCTGCCTGACGTTTCCAACTAATTCGTTAAAATAAAATCACAATTATTTCTGACGCTTCGACATGTATTTATAATTATATTGCTTAATAATTTAGTGTTATTATTAAATTGTATTAATTCAAACTCAAGACAGTATATAATAATATTTTTTCATTGACACTATTGACATTTCCTCACCCCATACCCCAAAAATAGTGGGATTTTGGTAGTATCCTATTCGTAAGGTTGCCTGGAAGAAATTGCTATAAAGTCTATTTTTTTCTTTATTTCTCCTTTTTGTATGCCTACATGTTATAAAAAATATTAATAAATAAATATAGAAAAAAATATTAACATAACATTCTCAACATAGGCATCTTATTCGAGCACATATTTCCCCACTATAGATAAAACTAAAATCTTAAATAGTAAAAAAACGCAGCGGGCCGCGTGCCGTCTGAACAGGCCTATAACTAAGATGTAGGTAGGGAGCGTACGTAGAACGGTGCAATAAAATCGTAACCGTTTTGCGAATGGACTATGGAGCTTAATATGAAATTCGTTTTTGAATGCGAATAGATTTTTACTGCTATTTAAATATTCGTTTGTTTTTTGTTTCTTCGTAGACGCAGTTTAATTACTGCATAGTATACGTGTGTATTAAAAGTTGACGGTTTCGATTTGGTACCTGAAAAATTATAAATATATTTGGGATTACAACTACTTAAATAAAATATTTTTTAACAAAAATAAACCGAGTAAAGCAAAAAATAAATTTGCTTCCCATAAAGTAATGCGTATTTTCATTCACTATATGGAAATGATTTAATAGTTATTTCATAATTTGAAGTCGATACCAAGTCAATACTGCAACAATCTATACCTACAATATCGATTTAACGAAACAGACAGTTATTGTTTTATTTGACAAAAATAACTATTTAATCAATTCTATAAAAAAAGCAAAAATACAATCGAATTGAAAAACCTCTTTTTTTAAGTCGGTCCGTCGGATATTATAAACTAGTGTCCCGACGCGACCGTTCACGCTGTATAGTAGGTACGCGTCATTTATGTTTAGCGCTGGACGAGAATAGCTGCGCATCGGTAGAATCGCGCTTGTAATTGACGTTTTGGTGCGAGAAAGACAACACGACTGGGACAACCAATCAACGCTCGCGCACCCGACGATCACGCGCCCCGCGGGCCGCGCCGTTACCTCGATACCTTATTTTTGACTTCTGCGCAGGTTTCGTTCAGCGCTAAAGATTCGTGACGCGTACTATACCTCTCTTCTTTATATCCTTTTTTATCTGCGTAAGAACCATCCTCTTTTTTCCCATCTTTTTTTCTGTTAATTGATTGCCTGGAAAAGATTACTCTTAAATTATAAGGTCACTTGTAACTAATACTGTATTCTATAAAATTTTAATATTGTCTTTTTTTACAAAATGTAAATAAATAAATAAATCGTCGAATTTCAATGAATATCCTACTAGTAATAATATAATTATCAAAATCGATTCAGCAGTTATCGAGGTATATACTTAGCAACACATTGGCGATTCATTTTAGTATCTGTGATAGTTTTTTCACACGTATGCTACCGCTTTGTACCAAATCGTTGTCCATTAAAACTTCAATAGTTTAAAGACGTGAGAATCTGTTGCGTCTCCCCTTAGCTTGGATGGTTTGTAGGGCTGCCTGTCTGTATCTTAAAAACATTTTAAAATCATTATTTTAGTAACAAAATTTTTTTAAGTCAATCTTAATGTTAATTTATTTATAATAAGGTTAAGGTTAAGTTAGTCACGTGGGATTTTTTTCCATGTGACTACCAGATACAAAGAAAATGTTACATCATTCTGTTATATATAGATTAAAGTGTTCAAATATTTAAAAAAACTTTTTATTTTGATTGGTAACCAAATTATATATTCTCATATTATTTTACACTCTAGATCATGATATTTCTTAACGCTCGTGGGACGGTGACCTTTTTCATGTTACATAAACTTCACTTATTAAGGGACTATCTATGCGTTATACGAGTACGTCTGTATTAAAATGTGACAGCCCTAACCAGAGAAAGTCCTTAAGATACCGTTCACACGTCTGCCCGTTAGATTACCTTTAATTAATTTAATAATCTATTTTGAACCTTATTCCCTTGTTATAGAGTTGAACAAAATCTTCCCACGGCCCAAGTGCAGGGAGCTAATTGTTAGTGTCAGTTAAATGTAGTGTTTTAGATGACCATATGGTGTAGTGGTAATAGCTGTCTTCTTAGCAAAGGGTTGTGGGTTTGATTCCCAATTTTAGTATACTAATATTTTTTAGTCCGTTAAAGCTCTTTTTGTAGGTAACAAATTTGTTTAATTATTATTTAATTGTTTATAGACTTTAATATTTAAAAAATAATTTAGGTACTTATTTATGCTTTGTATAGATTTAACGATTTTTAAATCATATTTTTAAGCAACGAGTTTATAATAAATATTTTATCTAGAATAAATAGAACACGAAGTTATGGAAAGTTCTCGAAAAATCAACAACGTCCAGAAATAAATTCAGGTCGTCAACTAAAAATAAAATAAAAAACTTTGCAACATCAAAATTCCAGGTACGTCCAGCACCGCGGGGCACCACATGTGTCGCGAGTCAAATGACGCTACTAAACTGTTATTTTGAGCTACATTTATTTATTTTAGTACTTTCCTTCAAAACATAGTTCTCAAAAAACTTAAAAAACTTTAGGACACACACAGCCCCATTCGGTCCCACGCTAAGCATAGCTTGTGTTATGGCAACTAGATAACGGTTAAAATACATATACATACTTTTCTTTCGTATATTTATAAATACATACATACATACATATATCAATACCTAGAGCCCAGAAAAAAAGTAAATTACAAATATATTTATCCGGTGTGGGGATCGAACCGACGTTCCTCCGCGCTGAAAGTTGTGAATAAAAAAAAGTGTTACCACTGCGCCAAGTGGTCGTCATTTCTATAGAATAAGTATGACACAATTTTGTACGAAGTAGAGTCACGCCGTTGGCCGAATTGGGCCAAAACGTATATCTCGTTAGAGATTATTGCGTTTCCTATAATCTCTTGTTTAAGACACTTTTACAAATGTCAATGATGATGACTCATCAGACAAGTCTTCATCTCAGCTGCAAGTGAAGCCGAAAGGCAAAACTATCATTTCTTTACAAGAATATTTATTTAAGACGCCTTTTTATATCTACCTTCTAGCATTTTAAATTAACTTATTATACGCAACTAAATTAACCAAAAAAATAAATCCTATCTAAACTTAATAAAAGCGCGATACTTCGCCGCGCTATAAATAGGCAGTTCTATATAAATACTCTACACTGAATAGAAATAAAACGGTCGTAATGTATGTATGTCCATCGCGACAGGTGTTGCCGTGTCGTCGGTAAGAGCGGGATGTGTCACTGTCACTTTCGTTTTTTCAGCTAAATTTAAATGTCTTGCCCGATGATGTATGGGACTGGTATATCAAACCTCTTAAAATAGGTAGGGTTTATTTATTATATAGGTAAGTTTATATGAGATTGTGGCTGGGTATATAGTACTGATGGTAAGCGACCATCCATTAAAAAACATCCATACATTCATGAACACATTGTTAGAAACTTCCACATCCATTCCATACTATGAACTAAATTCGCTTTCTTCTGTATTTTGTATGTATGCTTAGCTTAATTCATCAAAACTATGCTGTTTTTTATGCGGTTTTTTTAATAGATAGAGTGATTCAAGAAGAAGGTTTTTGTGAATAATACATGTTAAAATGCGAGTAAAATTGCGGGGCGCGACTGGTTTATATTATCTATTAGTAAGAAATAGTTTCCGATAATTCTTACTGCTGTTATGCCTATTAAATAGGCAAAAGGGAAAATATTTGTAACAAAAGGTAATACAGGATTGGAAAAGTATATATTATAGGTCAAATTAAGAAACTTCCTTCTTTTTTAAAGTCGGTTAATAAATATGGGTGGGAAGGGAAAAATGAGTCCCACAGTGCTCCTTCGTAAATAACGAAACGCAATGACATTTCAGATGAGATTATTCGTAACAAACAAACATATTATATAAACAAAGCCAGGTTTTTCATAATTTCATATTACAGCTAGAAAAATACATACAAAAAAAAGCGTGTTTAAAAATTAGAAAAACATGGCAATGATCCAAAACCCAGTGCATTACTCTGTGAGTGGATCACTCAAAAATGCTTAGACCAGTATTGATAACTTTGATCGTATTGTAAACACAATTTTTTCTCCTTGAACTAGCACAGAGTACGGTGTTCAGAGGCTGCAGATAAATTAATATTAAGTAATAACTATTTTTAGAACTTTTAGTTATATAAAAGCAATGTTAAATACAAACAACTTTAGGTTAAAGAATTTCCAAATAAACTTTTTCCTCTTTTTGCACTTATTTAGTTTTTTTTTTTAATAAAATTAGCTCATTACCGCTGTCTTGAACTGCAGGATTAATCTCTTGGAAATTTTATAAGCATCTGATCCTTATTTTTGGAGCCTATGCAATTCAAACAAACATTCGTCTATATCACCTCTTTGCATTATAGTAAGCATAATGCCTTCCTATATAAAGGGTCTATCCAATACGAAAATAATTTTCCAATTCGAACCAGTATTTTCTGGATTTACGCGTTCAGTTTGATGTTTATTAGTTTGCTTGTAAATTGTGTCTTGTCTTGCTTCAATGTATGTAATTAATTCTTTGAAAATATTAAGCTTAGTTTAGACAAAGGTTCCTATTAACTCTATACACAATAGGAGTTCCTTGCAATATTTTTTTAGTTAATTTTAAGTATTCAGAAATTGTACTTCCATTGTATCATTACAAGTAATAAATGGCTTTTTTTTTAATAACAAGTTACTCTGTATACCGCAGTCTCTGTACACACTACTCTGTGCGGTAAACATCGTATAGTGATGATCATTAATCCGTCATCATGCGCGCGCGGCATTCCGACGTTTTATTTATTTTCACTTTATACGAGCGAGGTGAGAGACGCCCAACGAATTAGGTACGAATGTATGAGTTATGTTCGTTTTTAGGGTTCCTCGGTTAATATTTTAGAACCTTGGACTAGTGGTCCAGGCAAATTAATAAGCTAGTTAAGAAATTTTGAAAATACTTGTATAGTGACATCCTAAAAGTTGTTTCAAAACTTACGTGGTAAGTAAGGCATACGGAACTATTAAATTTCAAGGTCAAAATTATTTTTGTCGCTTTTGTGTGTATCTTGAATTCCGGGACTCGTACCTAATTGAAGCTAAAATGACTGGACTAGACTTATATCGTTAGAAATGGAGGAACCAGGGAGGGAAATTGGGGTCATATCCCCTGAGCTGTTCCAGGGACCAGGATTTAGATAGACTACTAATTAACCACTAATTAAGCATAATAATTTTATTCATATATTTTGTCGTTAATATGATAAAATACCTACTCTGAACTTGTATCTATAGTTATAAAAATTTAATAATACTTATACTTTTTTCACTTAGGTAAGTAGAAAAGGGGATACATTTTCCGTTTTTTAAAAGCCAGTAACGCAAATTCGGTCGAGCCGTTTTAACGTAAAGAAATAGCAAACTTACACATTTAAAAACTTTCGTTATAATATCAGTCTAGATTACTATTACACTCCAATATAAAGATAAAATACTCCACCATATTCCGAACAGTAATGTTTCATACAAGTAAATATGTTTGGCTTTAGGCGTCTCTATATTTCACGCTTTCCATAGACTAGAGATAAATTACAAATACATTATCTTTATTTATTGTCTATGGTGCAATTTAATGAATATTGCACCATAAACAATAAAAATAGACATAATTCTTTGAAGGCTATGATAATTTAAATATGTTAACAATGATTGTAATAGTCTATAGATACTAATAAGCGCAAAGGTTTATGAGTATGTATGTAAGTATGTTTATTGAACTTTTACACGAAAACTACTGAATCAAATGGGATGAAGTTTGAAAAACAGGTAGATTAGACCGTAGGTTAACACATATTATGATACTTTTTATTTCGGTATTGACATGGGAACGCAAACGTTTTTAAAAATAAAATATTGATATGAGCCAAGTACACACAAGTTGAGTAAAATATTTATAGTTTGTTTTGTTTGTTATTTACGATAGTTAAATAAAAAGTACCAATGGTAGCCATTTTTTATATTAAAATTTCCTTAATCAGAATAACACTAATTCTACTATTTTAGTAGAAAAAATGTAGCTTGCTTAGGGATTACCAAATAAAAAAAAGCTTTAACCAATAGATCTTATTACAAATAATTAATCAAGTTTTACTCCCTGCATTGAGATATATTTCCTTAACAATATCATATTATAAGTATGTATAAGCTTATCCTACCATATATCAAACAGTAAGATAAATAGTATTCCGCGTTTATTAGCCGAGTTATTTCTCAGCGATACTTAAAGTTATTGCCTGTGGTGTGAAAAAATGTGCCTCCTCGTAAATCAAGTTACAATCTGCTTTATATACCTAATAAGAAAATGTCTAGAGAATCGCGGAGCGTAAAGCGTTGAAAAGTGCAGCCAGAGACATATACAGCATAGACTGATAGTCCCTTATTATTCGGTTCATAGTAAGTGAAGCCCAAACTGTATGTATGTAAGTGTAAAAAGCACGTTCATATACTTAATGACACGCACACAAGCCCACCGATAATGTTGCTGCTATAAGTAATTTACCCTATAAAAGTGGAACATTAAATAAAATAAATAAAAAAGCCTTTTATTTCCAGAATTAAACACTAGATTACTATATCCTAATTACTATACACTTCACTACTTATACATTGATTACCTATCTTAATTTTTGTCTTTTAAATTTAATATTTACTGAGAAATTACTAGCTAAATTAACAAAAGAAGAGTAGACTATTCTTTACAAAATAATTTAAATGTAATCTAATATATTATAGAGGAATTGCTATCTTAAAAGTATCATTAATAAAAATATTTTTTAACTGTAACAAGGGTTTAGTAGATTTAGTAGGTAAGTCAACATTGCTGAACTGGAACCCCTCTCAGGTAAAGTCCTCCTCCAAAGCTTTCCACTTGTCTCTGTCTTGTGCTACTTGCTGCCATTTTGGGCCAGCGACTTTTTTAATATCGTCTTCCCATCTAGTAAGAGGTCTGCCTCTATATCGTGTGCCTGATGGGCCTTTCCATAACGTTACTATTTTGGTCCATCTGCGGTCAATCATTAATACGTGCTATATGGCCGGCCCATTTCCAAAAAGTGGAACATTAAAATCTACGAAAAACATACGAATTATAACATTAATGTATCTATAGTTTTGTATGAGTTCGTTCACACTGGAGAATTTTTTGTTACATACATATTATATGTTACATACATACACTTAAATTAGGACCATCGCTGTACACAGTTTCACTTTAATGCACTTGCTATCTCGCTCACTTGCAAAGCTTTATAGCCATAAATCGCTAAACGCTCCGCTTATTGTAAAGACACAACCTAAAAGGAAGAAAGCTTATTGGAATCTCTTACTCGATTGGTTAACGCGTTATCTTTAGCGAATGTCGCGGGGAAAATTAATTTGCCTAAATGTGGGGAAAAAATATTCAAAGGCTTGGAATTAATCGTATTGAGTAAGCTTTTTGTCTGCGACTTTATCTGTGTAACTCTTTCATAACACAACATTAACATTTAGTGTCTAATTATATATTAAACTTTATAATGATATAATCGTCTATATCTATTTTAGAATAATTATATGATATAAGTAAGCTAGCCTTAGTTCTCTACCGAAGTCTATCTTTGTAGTGAATTTCATCAAAATCGATTCAGTAGTATAGGTGGATAGTTAAAATTATTATAGACAGTTTTATCAGAACCATCACATTATGTACCTACATTGGCTACGTATACAGTTCATACTTATAACTTTACTTAGAAATTTGTCTACGAGTGTGTGTATGTGTGTATACTAAATGTATGTCCCACCGTTAAGGTGTAACTCATTAATATGATTAAGCACAACAACTTATTAAGCCCGACATATCTATTAGTATGCAGTTGAAATAACGTATGAGTTTAGAAGTTCTTAGAAGTCAAGGTGAATTTATGTCATATCATTAGTCTACTTAGGGAGCCATTCATTATAATAATATTTTAAATTAATCCTACGAATGTATAAGGGAAATCTGAGCAAGATATATTTTTTATATATATGGACGAAGA
The DNA here is from genome assembly GCA_026213755.1 of Eurema hecabe. NCBI lineage: Eukaryota > Metazoa > Arthropoda > Insecta > Lepidoptera > Pieridae > Terias > Terias hecabe. The sequence continues at coordinate 1,212,455 of JADANM010002527.1, forward strand.
GATATAACCTTCCTCTGAAACAAAGGGAACATCCTCGACCAGTCGACTGGCTGGCCGTTAAGCCCCAATGGTTCGATGTCGAGAAGTTGTATATATATGCTGTCGTGAAAAAATATCACAAGCGCGATTCAGAACTCGAGGCATTAGCAGTCGCTTTATAGGTAATAGGGCAATGAGCAGGCGAGGTAGATGGACGAAGAAATTGATGACGTCATACTCATAATAATAAAGAATATTCATGTATTTTTTCTTTCATAAAAACAATGTTTGTTTTTAAACTTGCAATTCTATATTTATTTAAAATAACATTGTATAGTCTACAAGAAAAAAAAAGAAATTAGACTATTATCTATGATTAATTATTGTGGACACGTTGAAAATCGTTTTGGCGCCAGAAAGTGACGTTGTAATTTGTTAATGTCCATTGCCAATAAAAATTGTTATATTCTACGTTTGTGTTTTTGAATCAAAATAAAATTTATAATAGTCACCGTATCGAATTGTTTTCGTATAAAATATATCATGTTTTTATTAATTATCAAGTTATAAAGTTATTTTGAGATTTCGAGGAAATTTTTTTTTGCAAAAAAATTTTTTTTTTAAATTGTTTTTATGGCGTCATTATAATAATAATACTGTTTTTTGTAATTTTAAGTGCTTAACATACTAAATTATTTTATTTCCCAATTATTTTTTATATCTTACTTTAAATATTTTTTAATTCAATCTTAATTTTTTTTTACTTTAGACTTAGATTATGATTCTAAATTCGAATCTGACTCTGATTTCTGAACGATGATTCAATAAAAAGTGACAAAAATTCATTAAAATGATAGGTATTAGTATGAAACGATTACTAAGAAAATATAAAAGGTCATCAACCTCACCTTGTGATCGAAAAACTAACAGCCATAGAGGGTCTTTCATACAACGTCCGGCCCGGATGGCAACGTCTTGGGTTACACATATCAAATATTAGCATTCACTCGTTTGACTATACTGATATACGATGAAGAGTTTGTTTGTTTGAACGCGTCAACCTCTGGAATGTTGCTATTATATGTGACGAGGATTTTGTGTAAATGTAGGTAAGTTTATTCTGGTTTACGTGACGCCTTTTGTATAAGTAAGTAAAGTTTGTTAAACATAGGTACATTGTTATTATTTAATTATACCAAAATTATGTTATTAAATCACCGTTGAAGTAAATTTAAAAATAATCTCATGCCATAATAAACTGTTGTAAAGATTGTCCAAAAGCCAAACCTTTCACTCATATAACATATTCAATTTGTCATTTAACAAAATCTACCTACCACACAGATTAAAATAGTTATTCTTAAAAAAAAAAAACAAAAAAAAAATTTCCAATCCAAAAATTCAAATTTAACATTCCAATAAAAATCCAACTATGTTCGTGTTAATGTTAATGGCCTATTTTTCTAACCTTCTAGTAAATTCATCGCGAATATTTAATTCCTAGACATTAATCCGCTATGATAAATTAACGGACAAAAGGATTTATTTCAACGTATTTATTAGAAAATAGATTTAAGCGTCCATGAATCTCTTAACTAGTAAAAGTCGAGCAATTAATGTGTGTTCAGATCACTTCATTTGGCGTGTTGACAAAAATCTTAGTATTATCGATATGCTTTCACTTCGAAGGTATTCTGACTCGTATACTCGCTTTGACAACATGTTTACTTTTTTCAAAGTCAAAGTCGAATGCCTTTATAAAACTAAGTATAGATATACCTAGCCTCGTTACCTAACAACGCCACTATTTAAACAATAGCTTAACGTAAAACACATATTATTTAATGTAAATCAAACCAACGTGCTACCTTAATATATATAAATCTCGTGTCACAATGTTTGTCCTCAATGGACTCCTAAACCACTTAACGGATTATAATAAAATTTGCACACCGTGTGCAGTTTGATCCAACTTAAGAGATAGGATAGCTTACATCCCGGTATTGCTCCGGGAACGGGAATTACGCGGGTAAAACCGCGGGACTAAGCTGGTAGTACTCTATGATTAATTATTGTAATAATAATAATGATTTTCTGTCAATCCTACATTGTAATATACTAAAGCATTTATTTATATATGTATGCGAGATATAGCTTTAAATATATAACAAAAACAGTACATTAATAACAGAACATTTTAGTTAGATGTAAAGCAACTTTTACCATATTGAATATTATTTAAATACACGTGTAAATATACAGTCGATCATAAAATACAGTTCAATTAAGAAGTCAAAATACAAAGGACAAGTTATTTCATTTCAATACACCTTTTCAATTTCGTCGGCTTAACATTGAATTCAATTTTATTTGAGGTTTCTCTGAATTAGTTCCACTACTTCATACTAGGTGGCGTTAGCAGCTTTCAAGCCATAGTGTGGGATCTTTAGGAGCGTTAAATGTCTAAAATTATTGTTCCTTTTAAAATGTACATATTATATTCTTCTTATAGGAAAATCTATTACGAAATGTATCGCTATAGGTATTTAGTAAAAAATATTCACTCGGTATTTATCACACTTTTAGATTTTAATCAAAATTAAAGTGTTTAGTTTTTATTTGTAAACCTTATTAATTAATTATTAATAATACAGTATCTATGTAATGTTTGTTTATTTGTAGGAGATTATCTCTTGAATTAATGTTTAATTTTATTTTTGGTACCGACCTTAAAATATAATATGTAACCCGAAACCATGGAAAAGAAAACCATGGGATCGAGTTAAATCGCGTCAAATCGAAATTATCCCAGGGCTGAGCTAGGCTAGTTTTTATGTTAAAAATAATAGTAATTAGCGTTAATAACATCAGCTTCAATTTGTTGTCCCCTTAACATCGTTTTACCACTAGATGATAATAATATCTAAGGATATTCCCTCAATGCGGAAAATGTCAGAATGTATGGATGTTTGTTGGTTTTCCACGTCAAAACTACTAAACGGACTTGGCTGAAATTTACCATATAGGTAGATTAAACTCTAAATAAGGATTTTGTTCAATTTTGCAATATAAATGAAAATAACACGAGAGTAACCGCGGGGCGCGACTAGTTAATTAGGAAATTTAAATGACGTAATAATTATTACGTCATTTTTACAGACAAGTTATGGCAACAATTGTATGGCAACAAATAAAACATAAATTAAA
>JADANM010002527.1:1215740-1242119 GCA_026213755.1 Eurema hecabe
AAACGGACCCATTTTTTGTTTCGTTAAATATTTTATCAGTTACCTGCCGAGATACGAGCCATGTGTAAATGGTTAATATTTCAAAATGGCCGACGATGTTTCTCGTCAATTTATTTTGAAACTTATGACAAATTAATAAGGTTGGTTTTTGAATTAGATTGGTCGATAGTTCAGGTATCTGACCATCTTTTTTGTGCTTAGGTGTGTACAAAGAATCAGTGTCAGTTTTTTGTTAAACAAAATGGCGGTCAAAATGTGTTTCTAATCTTCGAGGAGGTAGGGTATAGATACAATGTTTATATTGTTATATCAAAATTTTAAAATGAGCTAGTTTGTTAGCTTGTAATTGTATGATTAAAAGGAATAAGTTATGGATTTGCTCATCGAATTAAAAATATATATATTTTCGTTATGACGTAACTAGCATTGGAAAAAATATTTGTTTTTATTACGACAAAAATATCTCACAGAGATGTCTCTTAAAGTTTCAGATGGGGTTTATTTATTAATATTTTTTGCTTCATTAAATGAATTTTAATTTATTTATTTCTTTGTTCATTCAATAATAAAAAGAGCTGAGAAGTTATATGTCCTGATAAATGCAGGTATCGATCTCTGACAGATTGAATCTCACATTCATTTGAATTTTAGTTGACAATTTATATTACGTTACATTACATGTTACATAAATTTGTTCATAATAAGTACATTGATAGTTAAATAAGTACTTAATAGACACATAAGGAAAATGAAATTAACAAACAAATAGGTAGTGATAAGAATGTGGAGCGGTTACCTATGATAACGCTAACCCGGTTGACCCCGCCTTCCTCTCCGATATTGTATCGTTTTTAAATGGAATTTTAGTGAGCTAGTAGACAAAACTGTTGTCTATTATTAAAATGGTAATGGAGTATTTTTAATGAAGTGTTATAATTTGTAATTTTGTTTGTGGATATGTATGTATACTCGAACGTACTACGTCAGACAAATTGGTACTAGCTTAGGTTAAAAATACTAGAACGGTAGTTTTATGACTCATTTAAATGACATAGACCATGTTTTCTTTTAGTGTGTACCTAATACAAATTTTTGATTTGTAAATTTTTAACACAATAAAAAAAATCAAGTTTATTTTAAAGTCACTACCTATTTTAATCGGTGCAGTAATTTCAAGGCGTACTTACTACATGTAAGACAAACAAACATTCATTCAGTTACATTATCAGTATTCGTATACAGAGATGTTATCTACCTCAGTAAAAACCAGTAATATTTCAAACGTTATCACTAAGTTTTTATGACCTTAAAATATTCAGTTCTACAAAAACCTGTTTAAGGTCATGACCCCTGATAAGATAAGCTTTGAATAATATTATTTTTGTATTAGATATAATTTAAAAAATACCTGGAAGTTGTATAGAGTTGAAATTGGGTAGGGTCGTACCACCCCACTTTCCCCTATTACTTGCCTATGCTTACCTTGCCTTACCTATGCTTCGACATTACCTTTTACACTTTACTGTTCCTTTTTATTCTCCGGGGGAAATCCTTTTTTTATCCTTTTACCCACTTGAGGAAGTAGAGATCCTTTACACTTATTGTCTGCGACTTTTTTCCCATCTATGTCGCTACAAAGGATAAAACTTTATATACGTTTTATTTATTTATATCATGAAATTCATTTGTAAAGATAAGAAATTCTTCTGTAAACGTAAAAAATAATATTCTGTAGTGATTTTAATAGGGCATCAAAAGTCATTTGACTGACCTTTTAAAAAACAGCGTGGTTATAAATACAGTTTGACTTAATTTTTTTGGAAAAAAATTATTTTAAAGATAAATAACAATAAGTTAATTTTAACAATAACAATATTATCATCTGACACGTTGCGTCAGATAATAACATTGGTCACGAGATAGTGACGTCAGAATCACGTCAAACATACACTTACCAACAACTTACGGCATGTCAAGTTTTTCATAACACAAGTCGATATCACCCCTCACTAATTATAAGAAAAAAAGGTCAACCGTTTTAATCACGTTTGAAAATGAAACAAAAGTAAATAGTGATGTACCGTGAGAGCCGTAAGCGGTACGGGAGGAGGTATGGCCCGCACGTGTGTGCACAAAAACGCGTCTTAATAAAACGATGCCGGGGGCTAGTGATGTGCTGTTGTCGATAATTATTGATGATAAAGATTTTTTATTAGTAGACTTAAAATATGATATTATGTACACATAGAGTGCTATAAGTGAATTTTATTTAAATTTTCATAGTTCAAAAATGGTTCCTTTGTTGTTGTTGTTGTTGTCAATTGTCTGATATTATTTGCTTTCATACATTTTATTATGGCATGTATTTTTTATGTGAGAACAGCGAAATTAGACTATTTGACGTGTCATTTAAAGAATTTTTTAATTTACTTGGAAGTCTTGGAAGGCATCTCAAATACTTTTTTCTTCTTTTTGTTTTTTGTACAAATTTGTAAAATACAAAATCTTACTTTGATTATAGTTACATATGTTAAAATGCACACATCATAGTCAAATATATACCTATGACTTACCTGATTTTTATAACGAACAATCTTGAAAAATAAAAAACTAATTTAATACACACACTATCGACTCGTCCCATCCCTATAAGGGTTTAATTACACGTCGCGGGCGACAGGTTGTCGCGTGACGTCACCGCTGCATGTGCGAGGTGGGCCGCCTTGTGGCGAGCCGGTTCGAACCGGATTGGGCCGGTTTCAACCGGTTAGGTTTGGACGAGACGGTTTTTTGTATCTACCGTTTAAAGTTTATAACATACTTGTGACCCGTCCGGGTTTCGTTCGCGCTATATTTAATACTTAAGAAGCTTCCTCTCGTACACTCTATCTATTAAAAACACCGCAAAAGATCTATGTAAATACTATGTACCTAATGATCAGCTAGTTAGGTTATGTTTTCTAGCGCGCTATCTTTTGTAACTAACCCTACCAAGCGGTAGTTATGACCTATGTGTTGATCTAGAATCTAATCAAGGTAGATTTTTTGACGATATTCGTGAACCGTACCCGCTATGGAGAAACGGGAAACAGTGGTGTTTTAGTCCGAAGACGTCCTAGTTCATGGTTCTTTCCCCGATGCCCAATGGTATCCTATAAGGATATTCCCACTATAAAAAAAGCATCTAATCTCTTCTACCTGCACGCAAAATTTCAACCAAATCTATTCAGCAAACCTTGCAAAAAGAATCCTCGCAAACCTTAACTAAGGCTGCTATTAACTACATACAATATAACCTTTCCATACATACACAGATACATACATCCATACAATACCGCGAGGTGGCGAGTGGCGACAAATTGCTGAAACTTGGAAAGCCATAAACGGAGTAAGTTTTCCAATCGCGAGGACGAATTATTTTCTATTTTATTGCACCTCCTGGCTACATTGTTACTACTATAAACCGGATATTGAAACTGTTGTTTTTGATGAGACATTTTGGATATTTATGGAATTTATTATTAATTTTCTAAAATTTAGTTTGTGCATCATTATCATTATTAAATGGGAAGCTATGGTAGAAGTTTATTACTAGGTCAGGATTGTGTAGGTTCATAGGCTTATTTATATAAATAAATAAATATTTTCAGGACATTTTTACACAGCGCTATTTATTTCCAGGCTAAGCAGAAAGCTTATGTTATGGCAATACGGAATAAATTACATATACATACTTTTCATTTGTAAATACTAATGATAGAAATAATACAATACACAGCAACACCCAGACCCCTGAAAAATACAAAATATGTAAATTACAAATATATTTTTCCGGTGTGGGGATCGAACCCACGACTCTTCGCGCAGAAAGCAGTTGTGCTACCACTGAGCCAAGCGGTCGTCGTTGTATCAAATATCATTCCAAATAAAGATTTTTTTTCATTTTGGTTATAAGATGGTGGGTGACTAAGCAGCTGTACCTGATGGTAGCACCACTGTTTAGGAACAGTCGGAAAACAAGGAAAAGAAATAACTGTGACAAAAAGGGAATAAAAAATTGGCTAAAGGAAGGTTTGAAAGAAAATGGGCCCGCATGTTTTTACTTACCTCTTATCATCAGAACCGAAAATCAGCGTCAGGTTATGACATCATATGAGATCAAATAACCTGGCGCCATTTTCTATTGAAGAGTGTTCACTAAGGATGTTGTGAACTACCTACCAGGTTGGTCCAAATATTTAATGTCACCATTTAATAGTTTGTTACCTAAGTTTTATAATAACAAATCCTCGAAGATAATTAACCAATTTTATGCAGTCTTTGAAGCCCAAAATATTAAACTATGTTCGTAAGTAAATTTTGGTGACTGTTTTTGGAACTTATTGCGTCTAAGATCTTTGAACGGATCTAGATATAAAAACAAGTACCTACTAAATAAGGCTTTGAACGTTGAATTAGTTGCAAGTCACCGGAAAGAACGCATTAAAAACTCCAACAAACTAACTCAAAATATAATATTCCAACATCACATTCGCCGACTAATAAACATGCACACATCTATAGATGTATAACGCATAGACTAGTCCCTTAATCGGTCTGGCGTAAGTAATAACTGTATACATGTGAGTGTAAAAAACACGTTCTCTTACTAGATGACACGCACACAAGCCCACTGATAATGTTGCTGTTATAAAAAAATTACCCTATAATTGTGCGAAAATTGCAATCTAAGATAAACATACGAATTTTGATGCGATTGCGACGACGATCTATGTAAGTAGACAAAATTGTCTACTTTCAAATGGCTTCACTTTGCGTGCTCAAATTGCGGTTCTATGTGTAACTACTCTATGCACACAGCTATCGTATTCAAAGTTGAAACGCCTCGCCGGAAAATTAGACATGTTTTAATAAGTTGGACTTCGCCCAGAGGTACCCTACAAAGAGGGAAAAAGAGTCATTTTAGACTTCACATAGCTCTTTAGAAGTTGTTTGTGGCAGGCTTGTATGTGAATAGAAACCTTAGTAAAGATATAAACTGATTGTAGCGAGCTTTTAGTATTCAAAGTTATATAAATTACTTGTTAAGGAATGAAACATATTAACGGTATAACAAGGGTAGGTAGATACCTAATTCATTTTTACCAACATCGTTTAAAATATAATAAGGAATATATATTTAATACTATTTGAACAAAAAATAGTTATTATAACTTCTGACATACTAACGAACTACTACGATATATTATTAGAAAGAGAGAAAAGAACGAAACATTCCAGAGCACATTAGAAAAAAAAGTATAACAATACACTCTTGTCAAGTAAACAAATAACAAACACAGGTAGGAGAAAGGAGAAAAATTCTTCGATGTCGAGAATTTGTACCTATATAATATGGTAAGTCTCGAAAAAATATCGTAAGCGCGATTCAGATCTCGGCGCGTTTAGAAGCGGTCGCTACATATCTATAATTATAACGTTTTTCTTTCGATTTTATTTAACCACTAGCTGTTGCTCGCGACTTCGTCCTCGTCGAATCTATTTCTATTATTATGTTATAGTGAGTCAATCTTAGAAGATAGACATATACTGTCGTGAACTTTTTTTTAGATCATTTAAAGAGGAATAATTCTTTCATTCATATTTTTTGGTATCTTGAACCGTTTTCGCAGCGCACGCAAAGGAAGCCCTAAAAGATGAATAATTTTCCCCGTTTTTTCCACATTTTCCAATATATCTGCGCTCCTATTATGTCGCAGCGTGATGTTTTGTAGCCTAAAGCCTTCCTCGATAAATTGTCTATTCAATAAAAAAAAAATTTCAATTCGAACCAGTAGTTCCTGAGATTAGCGCGTTCAAACAAACAAACTCTTCAGCTTTATATATTAGTATAGATAATAATTGTCTAGATCATCGTCATATTCGCTATCATCGTCCAAAATTACAATAGCCTCAATACAAACTCGAGTCGCAATCAAACAGCGTTTTCCCAAACACCTCTGCAATTACACAGCGGGCGTCCATACGTCGCCAAATGAAAAAACTGAAAAAGTTTCTAATGAAAACTCACTGGCGAAATGAGCATTTTGTTCCAAAGGTTTCTATAGACGAATGATGCTCACATAATAAATACTTAATGAATAATATTACCTACTAGCTGTTGCTCGCGACTTCGTCCCCGTCGGATCTATTTCTATTATTATGTTATAGTGAGTCAATCTTAGAAGATAGACAGATACTGTCGCGGACTTTTTTTTAGATCATTTAAAGAGGAATAATTCTCTCATACATATTTTTTTGGTATCTTGAAACGTTTTCGCAGCGCACGCAAAGGAAGACCTCAAAGATGAACTGTCTTTTCCCCGTTTTTTCTACATTTTCCATTATATCTTCGCTCTTATTAGTCGCAGCGTGATGTTATGTAGGCTAAAGCCTTCCTCGATAAATTGCCTATTCAATAAAAAAATTTTCAATTCGAACCAGTAGTTCCTGAGATTAGCGCGTTCAAACAAACAAACTATTTAACAAACAAACAAACTCTTCAGCTTTATATATTAGTATAGATGAAACGAAAAATAAATTCAATAAAACACCTCTAGCACAGTTGGTCCGTATCGTATGAAAAACTCTTGAGCGACAAACGAATTTCGCCAACGCCGAAAAAGTTTCTAATACTGCGGGAAAAAGTTCAGGTTCCGAGCTTATTGCCGGAGCCTTCGAGCTTTTTCCAAATACTTATGCTTTAAGCGTTGTTTTAATGTGTGTTTTTTTCGACGTGTTTCGGTCGTATACAGTCGTAGCGATCGATCGGGTTACTGAAGTTGTTATTTTAATACATAGATGGCGCTGTCACGGCCTCAATCGCGCTATAATTATGTAGGCGGTTTTATTATACAGGTACGCTGATTGAATTAGTTTTGTAATAAGGACGTAAACCCAAATTATACATACAAATATTTCCATAATGTCTTAGAGCATAGGTATTAGGAGCATAGGTATTGTATAAGATTAAATCTACACAATAATATTATACTAAACCGATTTTGAATAATGATTATTATTTTACGAATTGAAACTCATATTTTACGGAGTTTCGGTGAATAATTATATCACCTACCTATTCTTAAAATTCATCATATATAATGTTCAAATCATTTAAATGACTGAAATCAAGAATTATTTTCCTTGGAATAACACCAGAATATGAAGGTAATATAAACATTACCACAAGAATAGGTTAGAGCGAGCTAACGCGGCGTGACGTCATCACCGTGACGTAGGCAACAGCCTGTGACGTGCATAAGTACGAACCTTATTGTGTATTTTTGCCCGACTTCAAAAAAAGGAGGATGTTTCTCAATTCGATCGCTTATAAGCTTTTCTTGTTATCCATACCAATATTATTATTGGGAAAGTAAGTCGGTTAGTGTGTTTGTCTTTCTTTTACGGCAAAACGGCTGGATAGATTTAGTTGAAATTATATTGTACCCTGGATTAAAACATAGGGTACTTTTTAACCCGGTATTGCCCTGGGAACGGGACCTACGCGGGTAAAACCGCGGTGGGAGCGGCTAGTCTAAATATATAAAAGGAGAAATTGACTGACTGACTGACTGACATATCAACGCACAGCCTAAACGTAGAGGTGCACTAAGAAAGGAATTTCCGCAATTCCCCCGGGAACGGGAATTACCGGGAAAAAACATTTGTAAGAAAAAATATGAACCGCTTACGTTAGAAGCTTAAAATTTGGCATGCAAGTAAACATACCTTAGTAAACTTAAAGGTTATTTGTAACAGGATATGGCAAAATTCCCACGGGTACGGGAGAAAGAGGGAAAAAAACATTTGTATGAAAAAATCTAGGAAAAAAGGATTATGAGGGAGAGATGGGGGGGTCAAAGTTTATTTTAAAGTCCACGCGGACGGAGTCGCGGGCAACAGCTAGTGCAGTATATTTCTTAATAGATATCTTCATACCTATTATACCTATGTACCTACATGTTGACTTGAACCAGACACTAAGCTGACTCCGTTATGCAAATGTACCGACGCCGTGACGCCTGTTTTATTAAACAACACCTTTTTTACCTCCAACCTATTTTGTGGAAACCTCTTTAGTATAAAAAAATATATATTATGTATTTGTACATATTTTAGCTGATAGCTCTAAAGTGATGACGTAGCGTCGATAAATTTAAATATCGATATAATAAATAGTTCAAAGGAAATGAATTTTTAATACATTTATTTAAAATTAAATATTCTTTGCGATCCTTAAATATTACCAAGCATTTCTGTTACACGTTGTATATATTTTAAATTGTTTGTCTAGTTGTCTACACTATCGCATTGGAATTAAATTTCCGTAAGGATAGTTGTAAGTGTAAAATAAATAAACAAAAAATAATAAAAATAAAAATTCTGCACAAGAGCCTCACATTAAAATTTTTCATACAACGTAGGTAACTTCCAAGCAATTTTAAAGTCACTATAAAATACATCAAGTTCTCAGAGCGCTTGTTATAAGTTCCACTTGTTTACCTTCAAGTTTAAGTTAAAAGTCTCGTGGTGTTGCCTTAAGAAATTTTCTTTCCAGTGGTTTCTTTAAAAATTTTATACCTAACTGAAAACTGTGAGGGTTCAGAATTTTAATATCTTCGCCGTTTGCGACTTTCTTTCGATATTTATTCTGAGTGTATGAAATTTGAATTTCAGAAATGTTAGAGTGAATGTATCAGATAGTTTTGAAGTTAACTTCAAATCTTTAACTGGGTTTAATAAATCGTCATAGGTTTATACAAAATTATAATAATAACGATAAAACCTACTACCACTTAACTGCAGTAAAACAGCACTAAAATAACTAACAAAAAATGTTTATATGGAGATTTTAACCAGCCATATCAATAATTCTAGACGCGGCCAATGTTTACTGACAAAGCTAACTTATATGCCCTTTTTTCTTAATTACATACCTGTTAGTAGGTATTACACAAGCATTATTTTATAGCTGTGAGAAAGCCAAAAAATAACCATCAAAATAATAAAAAATATACATACAGACGAATTGAGAACCTCCTCCTTTTTTGAGGTCGGTTAAAAAGTAAAGCTTCTCATTTAAGACATCAGAGCATTTATTTTTTTTTGGTAAATGAGAACAAAGTTTTCCATCTCGTATTTATTAGCAAAATTTTGCAAACTTGGATTATTTTCTTGGTTGCAATGCCAGGACGTCAGTTGACCGAAAAAACTTAAAAACTCACGATATAAAATACATGTACCATTACCCCATTAAGTTCCATTTACTTAAACCATGCAAACCTTAAACTAAAAACACACAAAATAACCACGAAAGCCTCATTTAAATTCCCATTCTGTTATTACAAGGCGAAGATCAAAGTCAAAGTTACAAGAGAACTAAGCATTCTCAGAGAAACTTATAAACCTTTATATAATCGTAAAACGGTAATCATTCAGCGCGGCCATCTTTATACCTCCCCCGCCCACCTCACACCACCCGCTTCGCCCACAGTAATCAACCTTAGGTGTTGGACGAGATATTTATAGCCATGAGCTTGTTATATCTATTAAATTATTTATATTAAACAGGTATTACATTAAGAGAGTAGTTTAGGTATATGTATTTTCTCTTATCAAAAGTGTCGATTATGAAAGCTTTTTATTATTATTTATAGATACAATTATCTGCGTACATTCGAGAATATTCACTAAACATGTATCGTAATATTCGACTTATAAATAGGTATGTTATAAGAAATGAAATAGAATCAGAATACAGGGAACACCAATTCTAACTTTTAGTGTAGGTAAAAATGTTTTGTTACGATAAATGTGTTTTTATATACTTGAAGTCGACAATTTGTGTAACTATAGATACATTTAAGATCTACTGAATCGATTTTCAACCGATGACTATGAAAGACTTTATTATTAAATGTATTAAACCCAAAGTATAAAAAAAACTATAACATAATGTATATTAAAGCTATCTGGAATCCACGAAATGAAAGCACCTTCATATTATTAAAGATACATACGAGTATATCACTTTTGTAGTGCTTACACAAATAACATCTATTTGGAAACTTAACTCACATAGACAACCAAGTACTCTTAGCACCAACACTAAATTATATAACCCCACATAAGCATATAACCTGGCTGAACCTTGGACGATGATGCCATAAGCTTATGTACTTGCGCACCTGCACATAAAGCTCACCTGTCGCTTTTATTGGAAGAAAGCCAGCCAACCGGCTCTCACCTGTGCAAAGTCAGGTAACACAGGTACTACGCAGTCAGACCACGCCCCCTTTATTGAGCTGCGCAGGTAACCTGCGCGGTGATTGGTCGAAAGGTGAGGACAGGTATTACAAGGTGTACCCCGGTAACTGGTGACGACTAGACGCCTCACCTGCTGTTGCCCTGTAGTCAGATTAGCAAGTGTTTTGTTCGTGTGATCCCATGTGTTTTGGTTTTGCTGTGGTTTTTGTGCGCATGTGTTGAGGAATTGATGTTTTCTTGAGGTGTGCTAAATTTAGAGCGCCGCGCCCTGACGACCTTGAGGTGAGATATGTTGTGTTTGTATGTATGTAAATCAGATACACGAATGTAGTAAACAACTATATTGTAGTAGCTAACTTATGATTGTATTATTATGATAATGTACTTTGAATAAATTATTTAAAAATTTAATGAAATATGCGCGTCAAGTAGGTAGGTAAATACAAAAAAATATAAATCGTCTTTAAGATTTTCTAGGCTACTATTACTAGATATTAAAAATAAAAATTATTCATAATCGACATTCCTCCATTATAATTATTATAACCTCCAACGTCTAACGTTAAAGAACAATTCACCTTTCTACGTAGAAAAAGAAAAACCTGATATTCTGGTAGAGTCTAGAACATTATAATACATACAACATATTTACATAGAACAGAAGCTCAGTAAATGCATCGTAAAATTGGAAAACAAAATCTGTATAAATTTTCAACAAAGCTTTCAACGGAAAGCCTTCAAAATTCACCTCTCAACGACATTATGGGGCCACTCAATCTTCTTTCATAATTAGGTGGGGGCGGCCTCGCGGCGTGAAGGCTTTATAGTAAGGCTTTTGGGGCTCCAAGAGTAGATAATTGTGGGGCCCCAGTAAATTAGAGCTAAAATAGACTCTTGATTATAAAGTAGGGAACATTTTATTGGCTAGATTCATATTTTAACTAAAGTCTTGAATCGTCATTACTACATTAATAATTACCACCGCAGTTTTTACAGAGAGAGAGAGAGAGAGAGAGAAAAGAACAAGAAAATTTTGATAGTTACTCTTTAAAAATAAACAACCGTTCCAAAACCTTACAAGTTTTTTCACAATGTCTTCTTTTACATTCTGATTAAGTTGAAATTTGGTACCTACGTAGATGGATACCCTTGGATAGTGGGGAAATCCTCATAGGATAACCATGGGCCTCGGGGAAGAACCACGGGTTATGTCGGACTTCTATCGACCAAAACCCCACTGTTAATCGCTCCGCCGCAGTGAGTGGGGATCCCGGGCACCTTCGCAGACTCTTCCGCGAGTAGATGGATACCCTGGAATACACATAGGACTTTGCATTTCGGGTATTGTTCTAGGAACGGGAACAACACAGGTAATACCACGTTGCATTGTTAGTAAGGAAATAAAATAATAATGATTATAATAAGCACTAAAGTACTAGAAAGTTCTATAAAGATCGCTAACGTATTCCGTTCAATCCCGCCCTGGCCAGATGGGAGGGGGGGTGTCAACCTCCCACCCAATCCCCCTTCTTTGAGCGCCTCATTACCTAGGACTTTAGGTAGTCTAGCTCCGTTTTAGTGCTCGTAATTAGCTGCCTAGTTTTACCTAAGCTTTAATGAGCTATGCGCTTCGGTTTTAATCAACGTTGCGCTGTTTACTTTGTGCTTAAAAATTTTAAGTTAAAGCCGTGTTGAAGACGTTTTTTAGGTTATATTGAATTCTGAATTGACAACCAAGTTATTTTAGAGTGACACAAGCAGTGTTATGGCAACAATGAAAAATATTGTATGTACTCTTCTCGTTTGTCACATGTCACTCTCGTTTTTCACTTTTGTACGATCTGTAGCGACCGCTAGTAATGCGCCGTGTTCTAAATCGCGCTTATGATATTTTTTCGAGACAGTATATACAACTTCTCGACATCGAACCATCGGGGCTTACGGCCGGCTATTTCGGCTGTTCGAGGATCCTCGGTTCTGAGGAAGGATACATCATCTTTCAACCTCAGATCCATTGCATTTATTACTTAAGGGCTTGTAAATATCCTTTACGCTAGAAGTGGTAGCTTACCATCATGCAACCTATTCCAAAGTGTTACAACCACTATAGAGTTATAGACCCGTCAATTTCAACCACACCATACCAATAATAAAACATACATCGTCTAAATGAAGTAAAAGGGGTTTATTACGGCACTAAAGAATCAATCTCTTACAAAATGCACGAGGTGCCTCGCTACGGTGCCTTCGGTGCCGATGCCGAGGTGCCTCAACTGCAACTGTGTGACTGTTTGCACACGGCTTCATAAAGCTGAAAGGAAGATGCCGTAGTGATGAGAGACGCGATTTTGTGTTAAATTTGTTATATGTTATGGTAGTTGTTTGGTAAATGTTATGGTTAGTAATAGTAAAAATAGTATTAATGATTAAAAATTATATAAGTCATATTAATTTATAGAAAAACCCTGTAGGTATAACTTCTCTCAACGAAAATAATTGTCGCACAACCACACTGTTCAATGAGAAAGAGAAAGACGAAACGAAAATAGCTGGCTTGCTTTCTAGAGAGGGAGAAAGACAGACACACGTCACACCGCACGGCTTACAGTTATAACAAAAAGAGTCCTTACAAATTTTGGTCCTAATAGTGTAGCCCCCACTCGCAAAGCGCAATATGGAACTCGTTCCAAATAATTAACAAATTAAAACTATATAATTGACTAATTGTTACTTTATCGGAAATAAATATTACGTAGCCTTAGCCTAGCAAAAAGTGATCCTTAATTCAATTGAGAGAGTAAACCCGCTAATCGCTTATAAATCCGCTCCGTCTATGAACGTATCCCCTTCCTACTAAATGTTGCATCGCTCGGAGCGTACCTTTACACAGTGCTGGGATGTTACGAAGCATACTTCGTGATATTTTTATGAAACTCGTCTCAAATTTACTATTTAGAATTTTATTTTAGCATGAAATTGATGTTTAGAAAATTGTTGGGTTATTGTAGTATAATTCGTGTTTGATATATCTAGAATTTTATTAATATACTAGCTAGTTCGCGACCTTGTTCACAGAATACCTATCCCACTTATAGATAACCTTATAACCTACTAGCCGTTGCTCGCGACTTCGTCCTCGTCACAGCGTGTTGTTGTCGTGTATGTAGCCTAAAGCCTTCCTCAATAAATTGTCTATTCAATAAAAATAATTTTTCAATTCGAACCAGTAGTTTCTGAGATTAGCGCGTTCAAACAAACAAATAAACAAACTCTTCAGCTTTATATGTTAGTATAGATATAGATACATACCCGTTTTTTCTCTGCCTAAGAACTACCTGCGTGCTTCAAGGAAAAAAATCATTCATTACATAAAACAGATTATATAATTAATTTATTTGAATATAAACGTCTTTACTATTATCGGCATTACCTTCTTTGTAAGAATCTTATACAAAAAAAACCGGCCAAGTGCGAGTCGGGCTCGCGCACAAAGGGTTCCGTAGCAGCAAATATAATAAACTTATTATGTCAATTTATACACCTGGTGAATGGAGCCTAAACTCTCCCGATATTTTGCCTTGTACTTTTATGTATGAATATTAATTTTAGTAAAAAGTACCTACATTATAAAGATTTTATATCATCGCGGATTTTTAAAGGTGTACAATACTGTAGTATATTTTTTGATCTATCTTATAAGGTTCAGCCATCGTTTTCAGTGTAAGCACAATAACTTAACCAAAATTACAGTTAAATCAACCTATCTCAAAAACTATAAGAGATACTTTGATCAAACCAAAAATCGTTGAAAGAGTTAATTAGCATGCATCACCTCTATTTTTTTTAGAATTTTATACCCCGTAGTTATAAAAATAGAGGGGGGGGGACATACTTTTTACGACTTTGAGAGCTGATATCTCAAAAACCGTTCACTTTAAGAAAAATGTTTTTTAGAAAACTTTATATCATTTTAAAAGACCTTTCCATTGATACCCCACACGGGTATGTACATCGAAAAAAAAAATTTCATCCCTCAGTTACATGTATGGGGGGCCCCACCCCCAATTCTTTTTTTTACTATTTAGTGTCATATTTTTGTAGCGGTTCATACAACACATATTTCCATCAAATTTCATCACTGTAGTACTTATAGTTTCCGAGTAAATCGGCTGTGACAGACGGACAGACGGACAGACGGACATGACGAAACTATAAGGGTTCCGTTTTTGCCATTTTGGCTACGGAACCCTAAAAAGTAACTTATCTGTTTTCCATTTCGTAATACAAGCTCTGCAAAGCGCGGAACTAAATGACACTATCTTAAATAAAGCATCCTAAAATATTATTTTACATATTATTTTTCTGAATTTCAGTCAACAAATGCTGTAAGTGACGCCATCTTGTACTAATGTGTCTCAAATTATCTGACACTCGACAAAAATAGTGTCATCATGAGGTTATTATACGATGTGGTAATTACCACTGTTCAGTACAGTGATAGAACGTTTGTTGTTAAGGGAATGAGTCCTTGTCAGTAGTTTTTAACTCTCGTACAGTCGACTGCAGAAGTTGACTCTTAAAATTACAAAACGACTTTCCATTATGAGATGTCATTGATAGAAGTGGTCATAGTACCTATACATTAATTCAATTAAATAACAAATGTGATTTTTCTTATATTATCTTAAATTTTGGCAATTAAATTGATACAGGTACCTAATGATTGTAAACCCAGTTTTGTATGAATATAATTGGTCAAATATTATATTAATTAAATGAAGATACATAGGTATGTGCCTATTTTTAACCCAGTTTTTGTCCCAGTCATGAAATTATTCGGTTAACAACAAGCAAGCTACCTGATGAAAAGTGGTCATCGAATATGAACACTGTTGGACCTTAACAGCTTGAAGCACCCCAAGTCGCACGTGAGATAGCTGATTCTACAAGGTTTCTACAAAAATCTTTTAAAGCGGTCTGATAAAATATAGAATAACACTGCCATCTAAACAATTGACTAACTAAATATATAATTAACTAGCCTATTTTAATAATTTTGAACTTCTATTTAGAATCTAGGTAAGTACTCTAACGAACTCAATTGACGTTAAAAAAACAAATCTACAAAACAAACTGCGTAATAAATTCCGCCATGATCGCTCAAAAATAGTTCTGACATCAAAAATATAATTTAATTTATTTGTCAAAGGAATGACGATAAAATATAAAAATCACCTTTCGATAAACTTGGCACCGTCGGGCCGTTGTAACAAATTATCTGAATTAGATCACATAAATAATAATTTTAGTGGCGAAACGTGTTACGGTCGGCGCGAGTGTGGTTCCGTAGCTATATTTATTAATTTAGCTTTGTTTAGTTCAATTTTGAGTTTCTATTAACCTTTATTTAGCATTTTACGGAATACGTTAGAAACAATTTATACAATAAATAAATAAAAAAAAAAAAAAAAAAAAATTTATTGCAACTGGCTTTTATTGGTGAAATATGTGGAACATTTTGTTGGATTATATAGCAATTACACTAAAATATACATATTAACTTGTAACCTAACGCGAAATTCTTAATAAATAAAAACAAATAGACAAACCTATTGAATTGTTATTACATAAAATAATAATTTTAAACCGTCACAATATTGTTTAACAATTATGTTATTTAAGACGTAGAAGAATCGGTTAAAGAATCTGGTTGATTTTCTTTTAAATTTAATAAAAAATTACAAATACAAGTCGGTGTGCAGATGGTTCCAAATTTAACAATACTAGCAACGAGCCCCGGCTTCATACGTGTAAGCCTTCCTCTTTAATCACTCGGTAATTGAAAAACCGCTTCAAAATTGTTTGCATAGTTTTGAAGATTTAAGCATACATAGCGATATATGGACAGAGAAAGCGACTTAGTTTTACAATGTAGTTAGTTACAAACTAATTTCAAAGAAAACTGTAACTGTATATCAAAATAAATAATATTAAACCCTACGGAACCCCAATAATATTACGGTTGTTCCGCACCTATGAATACACATCAAAGTAGCGGACACAATATTTCAAGCGTCTCGAAGAAAGTCGAAAAGCGCGGAAACGCCACTTTATTTTACGTGTTAACCTTGTAACCAATCTACGTAAAGCTTGTTAATTAGTTTAGGTCAGTGATTTACTTATAATTTTTTATTAATATTAATATGTACGTTTAAAAGTTATTTTTCCGACTGTATCTACTGAAATACACCCGCTACTCCAGTATGACGTGGCGGCGGCCATCTTGAATAATAATTGACAATTATAGTCAATAAACACATCTATAATGACTTAAAAAATAAAAAACCGAAAATGACATAGACAGACATAAACAGACATGTTGATTGTGTCAGTGTGTGTCATGTGTCACACTAACACATTCAACATAATATTACTATAACGGTTACGGTTCGGTACGGATAACCGCCACTTAGCTGGTTATAATAATAACCGAACATTTACCACATTAAACCTTACCAAATGGCAATTAATACTCAAATGTTAATTAGAATAGACAAACTTAAACACATACAGACACACACAAACACACACACACTCACACACATACATACAAAACACACTCGCTCTTCTTTCTATGGTTCTATGTGTGTATTACTTTTAATTTCATTTAACCTTATTTTCAACCGACTTCAAAAGTGATACTGAACTAGTAGTCGGGTAATCACTTAAATTGTAAATGTTTGAATGATTTCATGACAAATAAACTTATTATTATAATAATTATTAAACTAGTTTACGCAACACTACAAAAAAAAACCCGCGAAAACTTCGCCATTTCATGGAGGCAGCCATCTTGTTTTCGAACAGTTTCATAGTTCTACAATTCGTTATTTAAAAAACTGTTCGTTCAATTTTGATGTAGATAATATAAGTAAAATGCCGTTACAATAAAAGTCTAATGACATCGGTTGAGCAGTAAACGTAGGTATGAAGCCATTAGGCGTCCCACGGAGTTCATTTCATAGGTAATGGTGATAAAAAACGGTCCGATATTACATTCCTCGTTTCAATATGGCCGCTTTTTGCAGTCTTTCGAGGTAATAACTTATTTCGCGTTTGTTAGACGACTTAGTAATGTTATGTGTATTTTTTTATTTAATTTTTGACGACTGGGAACAAGGATTGACTATGACTTATGAGCGACCACGTCCGCCCATGGACATTCGCGAATGTTCGCGAATGTTTGAGAATGCGCAGTTCTACCGTTTTTTACTTTTTTGACCGATTTTAACTTGCTAGGCATACAGTAGCATTATTCTTATAATTGTATTCACCAGAGCGCTAGTATGGTAGAACACTTTCTAATTAAAAACCTACTTCATTTATTAATACAGCATAATATATTATACGATTGAATAGAGAAACCTCCTCCTTTTTTTGAAGTCGGTTAACAAATAAGTTACAATACCTTTAAAATTACCTTAATATATATTTCTAAATTTATGCCTTTTCACCATAAATACAAAAAATCTCACATTTAATGTTTCCTTTTCAAATAAATAAGCAAAACTCACGAATTACCAAAACATAAATACATACACAAAAACAATACCACAGAGTAGAAACTATATACATAATCACAGAGCAATGTAAAATGAAAAACAGAGACATAAGAACAGCGATAATCTCGACTCGCCGCGGGCTCGATCGCTCAGAGTGCCTTTAAAGCCTTAAAAGGTGCTAATGTACTGGCGAGAGCATAGAGTAATACCCGCAGAGGTTGCATTTCAAATAAAAATAAATATAAGTACTAGCGACCAGCTACGGATTCGCCTGCATATTTTGTGATGTAAGCTTTCTTTTAAGTTGGATGAACAAACTGCACATTGTGTGCAAATTTACAAATTTAATTTAAAATCGGTTCAGTAGCTTAGGAGTCAATCGCGGACAATCAACGTGACACGTAAATAATATATTTTTTGATAAAAACGCCTGGTCTTCAGACAGCTGCATCCGAAAGTACTATTGTACGTCATTGTCTATGATATTAATGAATGTGCCTTAGAGGGAGACAGTATATGGTGTGAGCAAAACAAAAGATAATATAAAACAAGTTCAATTTAAAGTAAGTAAGTTAAAAATACAAACAGCTATTTTTCTAAAATAATATACCTATTGTTTAAATATAAAAAATAATGAAGACAAAAAATACTCCATGAAGAAAACAAAATCCCAATTAAAACTGCTGCATTTAAAAATGGCTGCCAGCACAAAATGGCGATTTACCTACATATTTTTCACGCAATCATAATATTCTCTTAATATCCAGGATATTAAATTTTCAAAATTAATTCATTTTATGTACATAAAATAAATCAATTTTAAGAACTCGTTACACATTATGATTAAATTCTTTTAATTTTTTTTATAATTTTTATTATTTAACTGGCCACACTGTTCTATAATCTGTGGCAACACGACTCATTATGGCGTCATAATGAATGCTCGCGCACGCCGCAACCCAAACTGAAATCAAACAAAAATGCGAAAAATGCGATGCTTATGATATTTTTTCTTAGTTTTAGTTTATATTTCTTTTTAACAGACTTCAAAAAAGGAGGAGGTTCTCAATTCGTATGGTAAGTAAACATAATGTTTTATGTTTATTTTGCTTTAATATTTAAGCATAACTTTGACGATCAGATATAATGTTGTTTTCTTTTGGTGAAAACAATTACAAAAAGCATATAATGTATAATAAATGCCACAGAATATTACACATTTCTTTCTTCTCAGTGAAAAATTTAAACACCGTTTTCAACGTGTGAAAAATGACATGTGTCTTCCAGACTTAGATAGTGCTATCACCACTAGTCTATTTGCCAATAACCCAAAAACTATTTAACAGATTTTCATGCATTTCACTTCGTTTAACAATGAATAGTAGGTGTAACATTTTAGAAAAAGTTTTAAATATCACCACATAGTATAAAAAAGTCGCTTTCTCTGTCCCTATATCTTTATGTATGCTTAAATATTTATAAATACGCAAACGATTCTCACTAGTTTCATTAATAGATAGAGTGATTCACGCAGAAGGTTTATATGTATAAAACATGCATAATATATGCGGGCAAAGCCGGGGTGGATTGCTACTATGCTATACACCAGCGATAACTATTATATAGATAGGTACAAGCTTTAATAAAGAACCTTTTAAACTCATCTATACTAATATTAAAAAGAAGTAAAGTTTGTGTGTTTGTTAAATCACAAGAGGTAATTTTGGGAACTACTGAACCGATTTTAAAAATTCTTTCACCAATAGTAAGTCATATTATTGCTGATTGCAAGCTATATAAAAACCGAAAGATCAAAAATGATTATCAACATTATGACTAACGAAATGGGCACGGGTCAGCTAGTCTATACATATAATAAAAACATAACGAGTCGCTGTCTGTACATGGAAGATATATGAGAAAAAATATTACGGGAGACCTTAATTAACGCAATAGAACTCAAAACAATGATTTTTGGAATTTTTGTCTGTTTGTTTGTGCACGCTAATCTCAGAAACGGCTTATCCTATCTAGATTTCAATGATATATTGTGGTAAGCTTCACTTAACATTTAGTGTTTAATTCAGGTCAATCGGTTGATAAGTAAAAAAGTTATGGCAATTTAAAGAATCACGTTGAACTTACTGAACGTTTGTTGGCGCGGGTTAGACATGTTCAAAAATCCTGCCCAAAATCACTTTACTACGCGGGCGAAGTCGCGGGCACAGCTAGTAGTTAATAAAACGCTAATCTAACCGTAACTGTACCGACTTCAATAACAAAAATTAAACCGTCGGACCTCCGTCAAATTTGTATTGAGGCTTCAATTAATGCTACACCCTGTGTTAATAAAGCTCGCTTAGGGTTTTCATTACACCATGTATAATGGCCCGTACAAATATTTTTAATCCTAGCGTCCATACATCTTCCGTAGTTCATTTCGTTGCCTGATGCTTTTAATATCACCCACATATGAAACATTTGCATCCGAATTTGAACCCTATCCACCAATTTTAAAGTTCTATTTCACATAACAGTCTGAATCACAAAACTGACCATTGAAGAGTCAGCGAAATATACACCGAATATTGTTATGATAAGGTTGGTTTTTCAATGGTAGTTTGGAGTAAGGGATGATGATGCTCTTTTTTTAATGTAGCTATCCTTTGGACGTGTTTTGATATGTTTACATGCAGGTAATATACATATTAAGATGAAAAGATTAATCTCAAATGGCAATTGCCTTCGCATACTTTGTACTGTGAAATAGCCTCTGGTTATTACGAATTTTTGTTTTTATAAGAACCTCATGTGTCTATATGAAAGTATACTTCAAATTATGTAGACGTTTTTGTAGACTTTTTTATTTTTATAGCATTGTGGTTTACAGAGTCACCTGGAATTATGTTACAAGACAATTTAACTTATAGAATGGAGCCATAATATTATTGAGGCGAGACTCGAAGACTTTTCAGGAAATCATTTTTTAAATCCGTTAGTTGTTTAAACTTTGTATATTTCATATGTATAGTATTTCCAAAATCCACAAGTATTTGCTAACGTAGTGGCAAGCTGTTTTCAAGTTTGGATTTCTTATTAAAAAGTAATATCCTTTTTATTAAAAAAAAATTTATTAATTTTTCTTAGTCCTTACTACTGATTCTCATATGGATGGCGGCCCA
Source organism: Eurema hecabe (assembly GCA_026213755.1). NCBI lineage: Eukaryota > Metazoa > Arthropoda > Insecta > Lepidoptera > Pieridae > Terias > Terias hecabe. Next base: position 1,236,793 of record JADANM010002527.1, read on the forward strand.
AAATTTTTATCATACAAAATGACTTTAAAATATAAATGGTACTGTACCAATTTATTTTTAATAAATTTAACAATTAAAGTGTTACTACATAAAAGGCCTGTTTATAGACTCTGGACTCATATTTAAAATTGTCCCCAAATGAATCATACAAAAACTAGCTGAGCCCCTCGGTTTTACCCGTGTAGGTCCCGAACCTATCACAAACGAAATTTCAACAAAATCGGTCCAGCGGTTTTTGCGTGAAAGTATAACAAACATACACCCATACATACATTCTCGCAAACTTTCTCATTTATAACATTATTAGTATATGGATATATAAATTAAATAATCACTACGTTTTTTTTATAAGTACCTACCTACACGTGAAACTTTTGTCGGTTAAATTAAAAAAAAAAATATTATTATGATTTAAAAGCTGTCCCGTGCCAAGCACCTACCATCTGTCAAGTGGTGTTTCATAATAGTCATTGTTGGTTGCTCAATGACTAGAATAGGCAATTCAATATTGATGGATCGAGTTGGCGAATCGCCACCGTAACATCCATAATATGGATTATGGTTCCAGCATTACTGGCCACTGATATGCTTTTTCAAATTTTACTATATTTCTAGTTGGTTCTCGAAGGTTCGAGTTGGTTTTCTGGTACTTTTTTATAGTATGAAGAGGGGAGACGAGCTGGACGCATTCCTGATGGTAAGAGTAACGCCAGCCCATAGCCAATGTAGCTACCCGGAACTTTGCTATAAAGCCCAACTCGGCGCAGGGATGCACTACACCGATGCTCCCCACTTAGAGTCATCAGATGTTAAGACTCATTAGCCCAGTAATCGCGCTGGCTACAGTGCCCTTCAGACTGGAGCACAGTGACATTTGCACATCACTGTTCAGGCGGCAGAATGTCTGGCACTGTGGTCCCCACCCAGTCGGTCTTCTCCGAAAGAGACCTACCCTCGGGTAAGGGTGGTAAATGTGAAAACCCTTGCTTATATTCATAACTAACTGTACCCTGACCCGACTTTGTTCACGCTGCACCTTTTCTACGTGTAACCTTATACCTATATCCTACATGTGATCCTATATAGGTATAGGATAGGTCCTTTTTTACTGTTAAGAACACTCTTAAAAAAGCAACACATTTTTTTCATTATAAATTTGATGAGTGATGGAAAGAAAATTGAAGGAAGAGGTCTTGGAATTCTGAAATGTATGAATGAATATGTTTTTATATGACATAATTGCTAAACTGATTTTAATGAATAAGCCGTCAAAAGTTCGTTAAAAGCGACGCGACATAGCTCGAGCCACAGTTAAAGCCAGAGTTTTAGTTTCAATTACAATTTACTATAATTTCTGCTTGTTAATGAAAAATTTCGCCTTAACCTCATCACCCTACTATTCCCAGCATCCACGTTATCTAACAGATACGCATTACGACCGATTAATTCGTACAATTCATTTCCATCACGTTAAGTGCGTCGGATGCATGCGTCCTTCCGTCACGAAAGACGAGCCATGAATGAGACTAATTGTGACGATCGGCGAGCACGTGGCAGCAGTGTGCACTGTTTTTGCATCTACCCTCGAAAAATCATAACAACCAATCTTGGCCAAGCGACTATAAACTTTATAGCTATAGAATTAAGGTGTAGTTTTACAAGGGGTGGGAAGCAGTTAGGATGAGTGAACGTATCAAGTTAAGCGGAAACTGTGACAAATGAACGTGAGTTTGAACTTTGAAGTCGCTCCAATGATTCCGAATTGAATCTGCGATCGCACGGGAATGGGATTAAAATTTTAGCATCTTGTCTTTTGTTAGTGGGCTTTGTTGTATTTGCTTAGTTTATTTTGCGACTTATTTATTTATTTTTCGGACTGAAATTATGTCATACGGATATTAATTTGTTGTGAAGATATTTTTAATTTTGATACTCTTTATATTCTTAGTATCCATTGGTATTTCGCTTTTATGTAGTATATATAGTTATATTTTATATAGTATGTTAATTTAAAATTAAAAATTAAAAATGTAAAATAGTGTGTTAATATTTAATTCATAAATTATAATTTAATTTGTATCTAGTAATTAAATAGATATGTTATAATCGCAAGATTTTGAAAACGCTAAAATACCCTAACTATCTATTTCTATTGTTTTGACATATTAAATGTAAAATGAAAGAAAACTATGCATTTGTGCTGCCGCTGCTTTGCAGAACACTTTTCGGTTGATTTGTAATATCATTGTAGTTAACTGAACTTTATGTATTTCGTCAAAAAAAGCTATTAAAGATTGCGCTAAATTTCGAATATTTTATTTTTAATCACTTCACTGAATTGAAATGGTTCTAGATTTCTTATTATAAGTTACCCTCAATTTTCTTTTAAAAGCCAGCAACACATTCGCCTTTTAAATAAATGTTTATCACTAGAAGTGATCACTCATCACCACACGACCCTCAAAAAATATACCTACCATCTACATGCCATTAAGTACCAGGCGAGCATAACTCATAGGATATATTGTCGTAAACAAATCCATACAAAGCTAATGACGCGAAGTTATTTACAAACTATCGGTAATGACTATTGCGATATGTCTCTCATAGAGTATCTATTGAAAATGGTAATATATTAAAATATATAGCAACAGTAGGTCGAAGTAATAAGGAAAATGTTTTCTTTTGAAAATGTTGGTTGCGAAAATATTAATTGCCCAATAAGATGTATAGCTATTTTAACCAACTACAAAAAAGGAGGTTTCTCAATTTGACCGTATTATGTATGCTTTTTTTAGTAGGTATATAGATATGATTTAATATCTAGTTATTTTATGTAGGTACACCATGTTACACCATGTTTATGTAAAAATTGTTTAATAACAGATAATGTTAACGGAGCCAGTCTTCCACAACACAGGGAAACCTTCTGTGGAAGCTGTGCAAATTCAAATTTTGTACCGTTTCTAAATAAATGTATTTTTATTTTTTTTTTATTTTTTTATGATTTAGTTTATATTACGTCGATGCCAAGTAAAACAATAACTCCTTATTTGGTTAAATCGATAATGTATAGGAAGTAAGAACGTCACATTATTGCATACATTTATTAATACTTTGTTAAAATTATCAATTTCAAATAAAACCTTAATATTTCTTAAATCGAAAAATGTGTTACATTATAACAATATGACGTCATCTATTGAGAAAATCATTTAAATAAATAAAATAAGAACCTTTTATTTTTTCATGTGCGTTTACTAAGGAAACAAATACATTTACCTGTAACAAAGAAAAGGCCCAAAGAACGGTCGTCCACAACGATTAATATCAACCTATACGGTGAGCTAAGTGACTTCGTGTGTCCACGCCACCTTCAATTTGAGAAAACGGACCAATCATCATTACTGATCAAATGGACGCAAACTTAGAGTTGTCCAAATATCCGGATATCCGGATAGTTAAAATTCTTGATATTTGGTTGTTAGGATATTCGGATAACTGATTAGTGATAACTTTAATACGAAAATGTTTTACCGTATGTTTCACTTAAATGTTTTAACTAATATAATACTTGTTATCTATTCCAACGCAAAGTGATTTATAAAGGAATAACTATTTTAGGTAAGTAATACGTAAATAAGAACTAAACAAAAAACTATATTCAAATTTTATGGATTGTTACGTCTTTCATTTCTTAAACATAAAATGTACTTTCGAATTTCTATAGCAGGTAAAAGCTATTTGTATAAATAAATACTCATATATAAAATTCGTTACGCAAGCCCATCACTACTTATAATACACCTGACGACAAAGAAAGATATATTAATACTCAAAGATAGAAAGGGACGGCTTATATCGTAAACATTTGGCCAAATGAAAGATTATGTTTATCGAATTAAGGTGTTGCTCGGCCGAAATAAAAATACTTTTTTTATTACAGTGGGGGTACGTTGTTGTGTGTCGTTCGTTTTAATACCATTGTTTCTTATTGGATTGCGGTCTTATTTCAAATGTAGGTTAATATAAAATGTTCCCGTATATTGTTTAAAAGGTGTATTTTATATTTATTATTCATATTAATATTATAAATAGGAAAGTGTATCTGTCCATCTGTTTCACGGCAAAACGGCTGGGCCGATTTAGTTGAAATTTGGTATGTAGATAGATGATACTCTGGATTACACTGTTTGTAAAATTCCACGAATTAAAATATTATAATTGAGTCTAAAAACTTATGATGGAAGACAAGCATGACGCCTGCTTTTGGATCGACGAATCGACAAAATCAGTGATTTATACCCTGTGTTTATTGTTAGTGATATCATCACCATCAAATCTAATTTACAAAATAAATTAAAAGAGAAAAACAACTATTCGTAACTAGCGTAACTGAGCTTTATTTATTTACATATCAAGGACATCTAGTGTTAAAACAAAGAAAAAATATTGCGTATGATTAGTTTAAAAAGATCAGCAATATCATTCGTTAAAGGGGTCGATTGTCATACATTAAACCATTCAAAACTATTACAACTACGATTCAGACACTGAAACTGAATCTACAAAAGCATCACTTATACGAATATATTGCTATGGAGTTTGATTAAAACAACGTCAGACAGTTCAAAAGTCTAAGTTATTGTTTGGAGCTTTTCATTTTATAAATTTAATTCGTCCGTCACGGGCAGAGTGACCTTTTACCACGTGAAACTATCCGGATGGAAAATGAACGTCGTACATCACTATACCCTGCACGCTAAATTGAACTGTGTTTCTACGGAATAGGGTTGAATATTCAATGTACTTCAAACACCAACTTATTCCACCATGATTTACTCTCGAAGACAATGCAATCTATTCTCAATGTTTTGCTTCAGGCTAAAAAGGACCGTATCACATCGGAATAGGGTACTAATCTCTGTTCTCGAACAATTCTCGAAGTAAAGAAGAGCTCGCATTTTACTGAAAAATGTAAGAAAGTAAGGCAAGGAAAGCCGCGGGATTCGTTATAAAGACATATTATTCTTTAGAAACGGAGTGGGGGATATTGCAATAAGGCCGTAATCCGAAGGTACTATCCAATTGTCATTGTTAGGCGGCTCTAATGAAAAATATTTTGTTTCTCTTTTAAACCGCTGCTTTGTAGTTCCCAGAGATTGCTATCTTAACATTCGAGTTTTATTTCGCTTTGTTCGACTCTGAATGGAATTGTTAGGTTTAAGCTTTAGGTGTTATGTATACAGTACCTATTGTTGGGAAAGGGTGGAGCTAGTACCTGACATAAGGATGCATTTCTCTTTGAGTAAGCTCTGATTATGTAC
>JADANM010002527.1:1250001-1278324 GCA_026213755.1 Eurema hecabe
AGGTGGCTCTCCTTGTCGTTTGTTTTATGACGATTCAAATATTTTATAATTCAAATTTCAGATAATTTATGTATGTGGAATTTATCGTTCTATATGAAAGTTTAATTAAAAGTTTAAATTTTAAGCCCTCAAGGTGCGCAAATATTCGGCATCGCATTAAGAGGTGCATTTATCCCGGGTGCACCCTTTCGTTATTTAAACTAAATAATCGATCTGCTTTCACCCTACAGACCAACACACGGTAAAAAGCAAAATTAATGCTCCACTCTCCTTGGGACTTATGCGATCCTAGTCTCACAATTGTTCTTTTTCTTTCTCCCTTCATCATTATAATTATTTTTTTTTTGCAAATAAAAACTGTAGGTTTGGCAGTTTTGTGACTATTTTTTTTTTCCGATGAAGTAGGGAGACGAGCTGGACGTACTCCTGATGTTAAGAGAAACGCCAGCCTATTACCAGTGCAGTGCTATCCGGAACTTTGCTAAGCATTTATATTTATTACTAACTGACCCATGCCCACTTCCTTGTGCATAATGTTAACAATCCTTTTTTTTATATAGCCCCTGACACTCAGCAATAATGTGGCTGTCTATTGTTGAAAGAATTTTTAAATTCAGTTAAGTAGATCCTGAGATTATCCCTTACAATTTAATAAGTATACATAGGTGAGGTTGGTCACTTACCATCAAATTATTGTTAATATTTATGCTTAATATTAAATTCAATAAAATCTTGTTTATTACAACACCTTTAACTGTATAACGACTGTACGAGTATTATATTAAATGAATTTATCTGGTTTAGGTAGCAAGTAACTATAGATAAATAAAAAAATACGCTTCTACCGTAGTCAGAAAAAATACAAAAACAAATACTTCAAGGTCGATCAGACCCAAATGGAACGCGACAGAATAGCATCGGTCACCTTAACTCGTCAGACGAGGGGTTGCAAGGGGAGGCTGGAATAATAATTCTTCATTGTTGTTTAGGAATAGTGGAGGTGGAATCATTTGATAGTATTTAGACAATTTCATATAATAGTAAGAACGAAATACCTTTGTATCTCTTTAGGTATTTTTATTATTGTTATCGACGTTTTTGGCAATACGGTAACTATTTCTCTGAGAAAACTTGATAAATACTTTATAAAAAGATAGAATGTCTATGATAATGTTTTTGACGATTTTTAATATTTGCCAAGTCTAAGTAAGAGGACAAAAAACAAATAAACAGAGATACTTTGCAATTATCGAATAGAATTTTTAATATTATTTTACTGAACTTTGTATATTAGTGCCTCATGGAATTAAGTCTGTAATACATAAAAATGTGTTTATTTCGAAAAGTGCAGATCTACATTTAAAAGTATGTACCTTTTTATATATACAATAAACAGCTTCTATTAACTTTATATAAATTAAAATAAATTACTCAAAAAACTTTGTCACAGTGCCGGGGGTACTAAAAGCCCCCGCGACCGATGGCGGGTTAGAATAATCAAATTTATATGTTTTATGTACCGTTAAGAACACGTCGAATTATAATTGAGATTTATGTTTCGTATTTCATTATAGTCGTAAAAATGGTACGAAGGGTACAAAGTGTTTTGCTGCTGTGCTAAAGATAATGCGATTTTTATTTAATAAAGTCCCACTAGGTCTCTATTATTGAATTATATTTATATTAAATATACTAAACAGCTTTAACTATTAAATATAATATGATGGCACATCTTGGGAGTAGGATGGCTGCATGCAAGGCTTCTTCTACACTTTTATAATATGACGTACAATTATGTATTTAATATATACTTATGTTTATATTTATGTATGTATGTTGTATATTTATGTATTTTAAAAGATGATTTTTTTCCCCCTTTTTTGGTAAAAAGTGTGGGACCCGTGCGAGTTTCTTACGCCGGTTCTTCTCGCCGGGTTAGGTCCCGAACCGGTGGTAGGCACCATGTAGACTTTCTGAAAGTATTTGTTTTTCAAATCTACTCAGAAAATAAATATTTTTCATTTTTATATACGAGAAACAGACACAAAACATTTATAATATAGGTACTAACCTATCTAAAATTATAAATATTATGAATTTATAACGAACTAGTTGGTCAGACGCGACTCCGCTTATGCTGTACCTATCCTACCTGTAACATTATAAACTGAAACTAAACATTTTCTCTGCCTGCAAGAACTCATCCTCAAGCTTCGAGCAATATTCTAAAAAAAGAAATATCAAAATCGTCTCAGCTGTTATTTAGTTATGCACAAAGCAACACATTGGGCGATTCTTTTTTGTATTTTAAATAATGCATACTATTTATTTTCTATTATTTTAAGAAAATACATAGCAATATACGCTTAAATCTTTTTTATTCACGTGTTCATTCATACTAATATAATAAATGTGAAAGTGTGTTTATTTGTGTGTTTGTCCTTCCTTCACGCCGTAGCTAAGCAATCAATCGACCTGATTTTTGGCATACAGTTAGTTGAAAAGATGGAAAGTAACATAGGCTACTTTTTAACTGGAAGAAAGGGCCGAAAGGTGGGGGGGGTCAAAGTTCATATGAACAGCTAGTTTACTTATAACTTAAAATTCACATGAATCACAACATAACTGATTTAGCAATTCCATAGATTTTTGAAGTGAAACTAAATTACAGTCTTTGTTAACACCTTCAATGATGGATTACGTCTCAAGACAGCGGTACAAAAGGCCCCGGAATTAAATTATCATAAACATTGGAATTGAGTATCTATCACTGGAATATACCGGGATATACCCGGGTGAAGGGGAGGCTGAATGCTCAGTTAACCCGGTTAGAATTGTATACCTTGATTTCTAAGGAAAATATCATATTATTACGTTTTGCTGTTGAATATTATTATATTATTATTAAGGCGAGAAATAGAAACACTTAAAGAAACTTCCCTGCTGTGAATTAAATTAAGTGGAAGAAATAAAACATTAAAACTATACTTTTGAATAGAAATATAATAATTAAATACCTTATGGTTTTTACAATTATAGTAGTTTTTGGTTGGTAGAAGAAATCCCCCATCAATTTTTTAATACATTAAATTTAAAAAAATTACGAAGTCTCTTGATGCAGTCTTTCTATCGTAAAAAGTTTTGAGATCTCATAGAAGACAAGTCCTATTCAAATTATTTTGTAGTTATAAAACAATATTTAGTAATTGTATCAATAGTTTTGTTTGGATAGTACGGCCGTGCCGCTTTTTTTCTCGACTTGGCAGCTTCTAAATATTAGATTACCTACTACAAAAAGCAATAGATAAAGATTCGGACTTTTGTTCAGAAAAGTTCAGTAATTGTGAATCCAGGTGTTCTAGCGAGCTCACCCACAGGCTACAGGAGTATGACTCAGCATATGCTGAAGCTGAATATGGTATAAACAGCACCAACGCTGATTTTCAGTCTCTCCTTAAAGGTCAACGCACTTTTTCAGACTCTTCTAGATAAATACTAACTATTGTTTCGTTCCAGAAATTTCTTCCAATTACAGTCAAACATAAAACTATGACGTCATTATTTACCCCACTACGTGCAGAGTGATCTGGCACGGACATTAGTGATGTGACAAATGGGGATTTTATGCAAAATCCGCCGATCTGCGGCTGACGTACTCCTTTAGTGATAGTGATGTGCTGCGTATCGATAATTTGCGTTAGCTAATTAATTAATTATTATTTATTGCTTATAAATTAAATTGCCGATTTCTGTTACCAACTATTTTATATTGGAAAGCAAAAAAATGGTTCATGCTGTATTGACATTTCTAAGATAATTTTTGTGTTGGTCGTGAAATTTTAAATACAAAACTTTAAAAAGTTATAAAATGCTGTTTATTGTTAAATAACCTGGATCCTACTTTATTGCGTATTTGCTTGTAATATCCAGGAAGACGTATTAAATTAGTAAAGATACCTATTATAATAGGCTTCAGTCATGCAAAGGCTTACACAAGATTCTCTGTAGAGTTTGGTACAAAAGGGTTTTAAATTGTTTTGTAGGCTTGGAAATTTAAAGATAAATAAAAACCGTCTTTGATTTTAACTTTCAAATTAATTACAGCTTTGATTAAGACTTTAGTCTAGCTTCCACTTCAAACATAAATTTCTTTAACAGTGGCCCCCAATTTAATTATATCGATATCGATAACTGTATCGATAAAAGTGCATCACTTGGTTATTCAAATGAGTAGTTTAGCTAGGTAATGGCGCCTCACGACATTGTTGTCACGAATGCAGAAATATTCACTTAAACAGACCTTATTCTATGAAGTATTATTATTATATAGGAATATTTTTAGATCCAAAATAGAAGTTTAAATCATTGTTTTTTCTACCATGTGGAATCAGTCTTGCAGTCCAATGTTACATAAGGTTCTTCAAGATACAGATTACAACTAAAACTTAACCCTATAAGGTAAACTTTACCCTATAAGGTCGGCAACACACTCGCGGTACTATTAACAATCAGGTGACATGTCACCTCTTAAATAATAAAATAAGTTTATCGTTTCCACTTTTAAAATATGTATAAAAGTACAACCAAGGACAGTTATTGCTTTACGCTCGTGGGACGGTGACCTTTTCCACGTATAAATATTATAATAATCGAGTTTTTGTTTATATTTACAATTGTATGTTCTTATTTTAAAAAGAGCGACTATCAGAGTTTCTTGCCGGTTCTCTGTAGAAACTGCCTTCCGAACCGGTGGTAAACGTTTTGTAATATCATGACGATTCAAAAGTGTTACTTTATGTACTCTAATTGAATAAAGATACTTTTGTCTTTGACTTTGGCATTGTTGAAATGTCTTTTAATACGTATAGACGTGACCCGCGGTTTTACCCACGTAGTTCCCGTTCCCGGTATAATAAGAAGATATTAAGTATCATATGTGTTAATCCAGACTATCATTTATCTACATACCAAATTTCAACTGAATCGGTCCAGCCGATTTTGCGTGTAAGAATTACAAACATGCATCCATTTTCATACACGTTCACATTAATAATTAATTTTAGTAAGAAAGATTTGCATCGAACCCATATAGGTACCACAGAACCCACTATGAGTCCAGTCACCCCAAGGTTGGTCAAAGGTATTAATGACTCAAATTAATAATTTCCACCCGCATCCCTTTGCTTTTAATTGACGTCATTTCACTTTCGTGGTCGGATGCCGGATGACGTGGCGTTTTTAATTGGTTTAAATTGTATGGTCTCTGTGTAGGGGTCTTTGCGTTTTAGTTTTGAGATATCTACGAGTATGCTAATCTTAATATTTAGAAATTACGTGTCACGTTGTTTGACTCTTAAACTACTGAACCAATTTTAAATGAAATTTGCACACCGTGTGCAGTTTGATCCATCTTAAGAGATAGGATAGCTTATCTTATATATCTATTAGCTTATATATCTCAATTTGCGAAGAAGAAAACGAGCGAGGCAGGGGCGGATCGCTAGTTTGCTTATATTGGTAATATATGTGTGTTTATAGAGAAAGTATATCGGGATCTATTATATTGTTTTGAAAAAGTTTAGCCCCCTTCGTAACAGGAACAACTCGGGTGCAAAAGTTGTATATCAATTTTATTATTATAAAAAATAACATATAAAGGTTAAAAAATAAATACTTGATAGTAAAACTTCATAATTTCGTTACACATACATAAACTTTTTCAAAAATTTCATCTAACTTAGCTTTATAGTTTAAACATGAAGTTACAGATGAAGACAAATAATTCAAAAAGTTTGATTGTATGGCTGGTTTTTTTCCAAAACAATATACTATTATAGTAACATAATTTAAGCCTATTCAAACCCTTTGCTATAAATCAGAACAAAAACAATTCATTGTCGCTAAAAAAACTAAAAATAAGGTCACAAAGTTCACCAACGGCTGCATACTAACGACGCTGGGGTGACCATGTGTGGGGGACGACAAAGGACGTGACGTCACGTGACAGTAATGCAATATTTGTTCGGTGACACACGCGTGACACGCGACTTTACCTAGCCCGGTGTTGCCAACTCGGGATGCTGGTTGACAATTTTATTTTTTATTAAGAAGCTTGGTATTGTTTATGTTAGAAATGGACTGTAAGTAAATTTTAATTTTTTTTTGTTTATCGAAGCGTAAGTTTTTTAAAAGTAAGTTTATCTGGTAAGTAAATTGATATCAATTTTAATCATAATATTATATTATCTGTAATATTTATAAAAAATCTGTAATATTTTTCTTGAGCTAGCCCTTCATGCAATTTCATTTTAATTTAAATGTGACATCACAAGTTTTACAACTATGTCAATATTTTACTACAAAAATACGTTAAATCAGGAACCAAAAGTTGACGACATCTGCATTAATAATCCACAAGGGCTGCATCGATAAAAAGATAATACGTTCGCGGCGCGTGCGCATCAAAAAACCCGCTTTAACGACGCACCTATGGATTATAGCGCCTGCGCACCGCCAATAACAAATACGCTTAATTCCCCTCCTGTTCCTTGTCTCCCCTGGCTCCCCTAAGGTGGGATACAGGGGACAGACGTGTGACTAAACAAACAAGAGGTTCCTCTTTTTATTCTCTAAAGAGTCAATGTCGCGGACGTAATGGTTAGAAGATTCGGTTATGAGGTGAGATGTTTTATTGCGTGCGAATGGTTTTTTGTTTGACAATAATATTGTCTTTGTAATTTGGTTACATTTGGACGTCAGTACAGATTTTTATATAGGTATAATAGTCTTAATTTACACTACACCTACATTTTACCTATTTTTTAAGCTTGTTATTAAACATTATTTATTTGTATATAGATTGTTAAGCCAATATCTTGGCCAAGCGACAAATGATTTATATATTTATCATAATATAATACGATTTTACTATAATTGTATGGACTTGAAAAAAATGTTTTATATAGAATTATATCTATGATAGCTGAAGACATAGAGGCAGAAGTATAACTTACTGCTAAGTTTTACTGGTACGCTCTTTCTAACTACAAAACATCTCTATGAGTACAATTTTGTAGATAGAAAGTATCTACAATATAAAACAATTAAAAAGCAAAATACGTACTCATTTATATATTTTTTTCTTGCACAAAACTCTCCACAGTCACAAAACTAAGGTAACAATAACAGCAACTATTCAAAACAAGTACAGCATATGCGAGGCAATAATTACAACGGACAAAAAGCACAGTGACACCCTCTCATATTCCATAAGCGTGGCCGGGGCATTGTTCGGCTGTTATAAATCACGGGAATGTGTCGCACGGCTAAAAATCATTGTGGCTTTAGCAAGGTGGGGCTGGACTAGTGTTAGACTAGCGGTTGGCTTTTGAACTGTCATAGTTTTGTTAAAAATTTGGTGAATTAGTCTCCGTTAAGTACTGATATGTTTGCAAGGTTGTGGTAATCTAACTTAAAGTAGGTAATAAATTCAAGAAAAGTTTGGAGAATATTTTTGTTTATGACGGTACCACTTCCCATGAGTAGTTGTAATGGTGAGTACCTCATGCGTTGACGGCCTATAAAATATATAAATATAATAATAGTCCCTATAATTGAGCGGCTTTATAAACCAATTATTTATTATACCTTTGAAAATTTCAAGCCTTTGTGTTTCTCGAATACGAATTTAAATTATGATCAACAATAATACGAAACGCTACTGACCTCTTGAAACCTCTTAGAAATTATTATTAATATCTTTACATAGACCTAAAAGCTGTTCTAATTGGGCTGAAGACTATTCGACTTCGCTTGCTTCATTTCATAAAGTTTTTTTATAAAATAAGTACATTCATAAGGAGTGTTTTAGGGTTTAACATTCTACTGAAGTACTGGGTTATTAGGAACAAAGAGAAACCGTGTAAAGAAGAAGTAATCCACTATAAATCTAACAAAAATTAATTAACAAACAATCCCATACGAACACACTTTCCCACAAGCAACAGTAATAAACTCACAAATAAAACTCCCGTTACAAAAACCGTATAAATCTCTTACACACAACTCTTTCATTTTAGCCCGGCAGGTTGGGGGCTAGGGTGACAATCTAATAAACTGGCCGCGTCCCGCTGGGACCGTCCCATTACGTGCGACAATCTAGTTACCCTACACTGATTAATACTAAGGATACATATCAGTTTTATAGAATTGAAACGTAATTCAGTTATGGCCCTAGAAAAGGTCGTTAAGTAAGCAATTTTGGCGTAAATGGAGTGGACACTGGCTTGAATGTTCTTAGCAGTGTATAGGCCGTTGAAAAGTTTGTCTAGACGAAATGTTCTATTCTCTTTTAAAATTATTTAGTGCGAATGTCCTTAGCATACTCTGTAGGAATAGTATTTAGTGATTTTTTTTAAGTAGATTTTTATTTTATTTTCGATAATCTCTAGAATATCATTATGAAAGAATAACACCAATAAGTATATTTTTATTAGTAAATAAATAAAATTCGAACTAATATCAAGAAACTATAATCGTATCAAAGACGCATTTATTTAGTGCCCACTTCGTTGGTCATAATGTTAATTATCCTTTTCGGTTTTTTATATAGCCTATGTAAAAATGTGGCGTTCTATTGGTGAAACATTTTTTTAAATCGGTTCAGTCGATCCCGAAGAATCCCGAAGAATTACCCCTTACAATTTAACGAGCACACAAACTTTAATTCTTTAAAATATTAGTATTAGATTAACCCTAGAAAGCTCAAGGTAAAAAAGGACAAAAAATCTTACAAAAACCAATTGAATCAAAACGACGCTATTATGAAACATGATTGTTATATTTGTGAAGTTATAACGGTTTTACGAATCGTAAAGCTGGGATACGTGACTGACTTTATAGTTGTCCCTCTCGTAATGACGTCATAACACATGAGTGACGTCATCGCGCTAAATCTATTACGCATTTAACAATATAAATGATGTAATGGCGTTGTTTTACTTTATATGTAGAACATATTTTGAACATCAGTAGGTAATCATTTAAGATAAAAAATAATAATTACCTACTAAATAAAGACAACCAAGCTAATATAGAAACTCCAAAATTATTTATTTAACACATTTACTCGTACCTATATCGATAAATTATAAACTATTAAAAATTATAATTTAAATTGCAAGCAGGTCGTTTCGTTTGGAATATTTGAATGATTAACAATACCGCGGTAACATAGTATATATAATTAAATAAAAAAGTTAAAGGTGTTTTGAGATCCCTTTTGTAGAAATGCCACAAAAAAATTACCATTGAATACCTAAACCTCGATTCCGTATTTTTGTATTACGTTGCCAGATAGACAGACATTATATTATATTTACATACAAGGCAAGGAATATCTAACATCTTCAATAAAAAACCAGGACAAACAAAAACACAATTTATACCTCTTTCGAACTCAAATTCATACCAAAATCAATTGATATAAACCCAGCATCGATCATATCCCAACCATATTTTAATTACAACACCGCAAATGCCCAAGGGAAATACGGAGCATCGAACTTTAATATATCAAGGTAATAGGTGCCTCTTATGTCAATATACTTCTATTAATCTGAACAAGACAATGAATTTGTAGCACAAACGAATATCAACCCTAAACTGCGGACGGAACGTTGAAAGTAGCCTGAACGACGAACACGTCTGAGGGGCTCATAATAATTTGAATGTATTGTTTGAAGTGCAAACACTTTAGATACATCGCTCGGCCCCTCAGGTGAAACTAATAACTTTAGACATGCACTATTCTTGTTTCATTTACGAAGGTTCGGAGTTTGTGGGTGGGAGGTATTGTTGTACGTAGACAAACTAATTTTTGTTTTCTAGTTCAATGTTGTTATTATAATATAAGATAATCGTTAAGAGGTTATATGAGAAACACGAAGTTGATGTTACAATGCTTTTAAAATCGTCTTAAAAACATAAATATTATGTGAAAAGAAAAATATACGCTTACGTATTTTAAAAATTACTCGTTATATATGTGTCCTCTTCTCCCGACACTTATTTATATACCTAATAGTTTAGAGTAAGGATGGTTGTTTGAAAATGTACCTTTTTATTATTTATAACCTACCGTCGTTAATTTTTAAGGCATAATGCACACGGTTTACCATTAAATAGCACAGGTCAAAATAAATGAGTCTTAAATAACCATACTTTTATTATGAAGAGGGTTATTATCAGTGTGATAGGATATATAGATGAAAAATATAAAATAATACTACGTTATAATTTATATTCAAACAGACTGCTATTTTAAACCAATAATAAAAGTGGCACGTAAATATAACCGGGCGATATTAACTGGGATCCTTTAACCCTTCGGATGCGGATCACGTCGCATGTTAACCCGGAATTACCTACAACGACGTGTGCAAACAATTTTGAGGATGGCAAGTTATTAAAACATCCACATGATGTTAATTACTTAAGCCCTGTTTACGAGGCCAGATTAATTTTCAATTGTTTGACTTGCTGGGTTGCGGATTCACGGGTTATGTGCTTGCTTGCCGTGGACCGTGGTTTTGTCTGAATTATGTACTACCAATGATAATATCCTATAGTAGGGTCATGGGTTAAGGTTTAATAATACTACGACTTTATTTAATACAAAAAGTCACACACACAACACACACACACACACACACACACACACACACACACAATATGTCATATAATTTCTTATACCTCTACGCTATGTTCTATACATATCTAACTATTGTGCAAAGTCTACTGCATAACATGCGTTGAATTGTGAATTTCGTTTATGATATTTATCAAGACGGTACATATAATCTAAAATATTTTTTTTACGAAATCAGTTATTAGACTGAGCAAGGAGTCCTTTCTTTCAGAGAGGCATCATATAAAAAATTTGCTAGAATTACTTAAGCCAGACTCTCAGGAATGACTGTACCTTCATACTCGTACGAGTTGATTAGTTTGCGTGTTTCAATTGCAACATGCGGGCTTCCCAGAACCCCGGCCAGCGATGTACCGATAAAAATTAGGACAGTCTGCGCCTTTCATTACGGCATTGTATGGTTAAAGTAATTTTAAAAGTGTGCTTGTCTTTAATGAAACGGAATGTGAAGGGGTACTATGTTACAATGTGATGACGCATTTGTGAATCGCACGTTTGAAATTTTTTCTAAAACTAGATTTCATGACCCCTTGGTGCAGTGGTAACACAAGTGCATCTTAGGACTTAGGACTCGGTTCGATCCTGACACTGGAAATTTTTGTACTTTTTCATCTTTCTGGGGTATGGGTGTTGCAATAGAATAAGTATGTATTTACAAAAGAAAGGCATAATATGTAATTTATCCGTTACCTGGTAACACAAATTCTGCTTTTGAGACTACCTAAATGATAATATTTTTCATACACAGAAACTTTTTATAGATATAGACATGTATGTCGATGTATCAATTGAGCTGCGAACAAAGAATTCCTTTAACAGATCCTCAATTGGATAAAGGTGGTCGCCCGCCAGGTGGTCTCACTTTACCGACAATTTAGTTAATAAACCAACGAGAACAACGAAATGTATGGAGTCGTTAATCATCACTACATACTATAAAAAAGTCGCTTTGGCTGTACCTATACCCCTAGGTACGCTAAAATCATTAAAACAACGAAACCGATTCTTAATCGCTTTTTTTAAATAGTGATTGATTAAGAGGAAGGTTTGTATGTATAAAATATGCGAGTATGCGAGAGATTTCTTAATGGCGCTTCATGTCGGATGTAGTCAAATTTCTTGTTTGTCAAAGTCAATTTTTTTTTAAACTAGGCTGTAGCCTAGTTTAATAACGGCATTATAAAACATTTACCAACGCGAACGGTTCGAAAAGTAGTGTCTTCAGAATGGAACCAGCAAGAAACTCTGAACTCTCTATGATCTCTCAAAGTATGATGTTTAAATTTTACGCAATAAAGTGCTTTTGACTTTTATTTTGAGCTAATAATTAACTCCACGGATTCTTTGTTCGCATGACCCACATGCACAGTAATTGAACAGTTAAGGAGACACAGGTACGAGTCGACCAATTGAAGCAATTATTTAAAGCTCATCTGTTTCTAGTAGATATTATATTAATATATCTTTAGCAAGCAAGCATAAAGTTAAAATATATGTAGATATTAATTTTTTGTTAACTACTTATTGCATTAGTAGGAAGTTTAAAAGGAATTTGAAACAGGGATTTTTTAAACAACTGTTAGGTAAGTATATCATTTAATTATAATTAGTAAAAATCTACAGCTCCATGGGTGTGTCAGTAAAAAGATAGAGTGAGCTTTATCCTAACGTTACACTTAAGAAAATCGATCCGTCGATCGAAACCGATCGTCGAGTGCAAAAAATCTCTTTTAATTAAAAAAACTTAGATAGATAATACTATATTAATACCGTCACCCGCGATTTTTCTCACGTAATTTCCATTCCGGGGCAACACCGGGACAAACAGTATATTATGTTGTTACCCAGGGTCTAATCTGCATGGAAAATATCAGCCATTGAATAGTTTTATTCGTAAAACAGTAACAAACAAACATCCATACTCACAAACTCACATTTATAATACACCCGTAAGTAAAAATAAATCTATAATGACCGTCCGCTAAAACTGTTAACTGTATACGTTCGCTATCAAAGGGCCCTTATTCAAACAATTAGTGAGACCGTGTGATAGAGCAAACCGCTCTTAAAATCCGATAACTTTCAAAAGGTTAAGGTACAAAGGAAATTAAATAATGTAGGTAACAGCCCGCATGCCGGCCGCGGAGGGTTAGGTTAGTTCTCGTTTTGTGAAAACTATAATACAATACTTTATCACGGATTTCGTACGGGGTAGAAGTGACCAGGCAATTGTTTATGTAATGCTGTAATTTAACCTATAGAAATTCTTCTTTAATCTTATAAATATTTAAAAAATGAGAGATAGCTTCATACAAAAAATCTGATAGGTTGTTTCAGAGATATAAGCGTTTAAACAACACGAATTACAAAGCTGTAAATTTGTTTAGATAAGTAATTTTAAAATAATAGCAAAAAATAATTTGTTTATTCTATACTTTTTGATGTTGTAGTAAGGTTGGTTCAGCAACCTTTATTTTATTAAGTTAAGAATGAGGTAATTGATATTTTTTTACAGTTTTTTTTTGCTCAAATTATTCTAATTTTATCTGTATCGTTTCTTGTCCGATTCATAAGCAAATGTTGTACAAATTATTAATTATGTGTAACTAAGTGTAAATAAAATAAATAAGTAAAATTAAGGTACACAGTACTTTTATGACTCTTGACTTAGTGAAATACTTTTAAACGTATAATTTAAAGGTCTCTATAATGGGGCAAATTCGCGTAAATTTTGTAGCCTGAAGGCCGCAATACATTTGGGCCTCTTGCGAACTATGCGAATTGCTAGCCTCTTAGGTTATTGAGCCACTAAACTTGCGATGTTTTTGTTAAATTAAACGCTTCAGCTTATGGAAATATATATGAGATGTTAGCTAAGAAGCTAACATGTCATATATTTTATTTTTAAACTCAGTGAGAGTTTAAGGTAACGGTTTTTATGTATATGTAATTACATGTAAATGAAAATTTAAATATGCAAAATACTGAGAATCTTTCCAACGAGAACACAAGTATTCACTTTACTTACCTAGGCTGAAATAAAATTCTTTTTATATTATATCATTATGTTAACTGGTTATTTTAAAAGTAATTAGTGATAGTCAAATCTTAAATAACTACGATTGTTTCCTATTATGTATTATGTAAATATTGGATTTGGTTTTTACAATTACATATAAAAATATATACAAATGTTGTCTAAATAAATTTAAGCATTATTTTTACTATACATTGGTTTCATAACAAACGTATTCTCGCTTACTCAAAGCAAACTCCGCTTAAGCGAAGCGGACACATATCGCGTGTAGGGGCCCCACAGGGCTTCTTTATATTAACTTTTGTCAAGGTATTCATCCCGAGGGCGGTGAAATGTTACAGATGTTTGCTCGAGCGAATCCATTGTACCCAAAGTTTCTAGTTTCGTGAATTTTCTTTTACATGTTAATTAAATTACGTAATGTATGAAAAATCAAATGAAAATACATTTTAATTAAGGTAATAAAAATCATAATATTTATTTATTTACCCTTTATTACATTCAAAATCTTACAGACTATTTGTACAGAAACAGAAGAAATGTAATAGGCAGCCTTATCACTAAAAAGTGATTTCTTCCAGGCAACCTTTATAATTATTTGTAAAGAAAGACTGATATATGTAGCCTACGACTAAGTTATATTAAAAAAAATAGGATGTGAATTTAATAGTGCCATCAAGTCCAACGCTAAGCAGAGCTTGTGTAAACAAACTTTTTTTTTGTAAACACATGCGTGTAAAACATAGCATCATCTGAAATTCACAATAATGAATGTTCAATAGCAATATATATTTCTAGTATAAGTATCAAAACAAAACCAAACTGAAACAAAACAAACCATTGGCACGTAATATTATTATTATTACTAACTATAAACAATACTAACTAAAGTGCCAGAAATTATCCACGATATCATATACGTCGGTTTTCGACTGATATTCAAAATTTAAAATTCAAGTCATAACATCAAACAAACCTTTGTTTAATATAAATATACCTACTTCTTTAAGAAAAATTACATGAAACTTGGACAAAAATTGTCATACATTATCATTTGGACGGCTACAATCATCGTTATCACGGCTTCGTAGTTTAATCTCAAACAATTGGCTGTTATATGTGAGTCTGCCAAGCTGTATGGCTGAAACGCATTAAATCTCCAATATATTCTATGTCAAGGATTCTTTTCAAGCGCAATTAAGATCGCTTAGGGTGTGTTCAGATACTGTTGTTATTCTTTTGCTAATATAAATGGTTTGGCATATTCTTAGTGGAATTATTTGTTTGAAATTCATTCTATAGTTTTTGTGTGAATAAGAAACTTGCCTACACTCTGACAAACTCTCGCGTTTATAATATTGGACATTATACAACATTACTATTTTTTCTAAAATAAAATTAGCCAGTTACTCCTTTTTACATCAGTTGCCAAGCAAAAAGTCCCAAAAAAGAGGACAAGCCATCTCATAGATTTGTGAGAACAAATACACGGACAAGCAGACTGATAAAAATTTTGATAAATGTTGGTGTATTCATAATACGAATATAGCAAAAGCGGTTGTTTTAATACTACAAACAGACGCTCCCATTTTATTTTATATTAGGGAACGCGACAGACTTCGTTATGTAAAAAATGCCCGGCAATTATTAGATTTTTAATTTTTCCATATTTTATAGGGTAAATTTCTTATAGCAGCTACATTATCGATGCGTGTCATCACAGTTTTGGCTTCACTTACGGCGGACCAATTGTTAGGGGGGGTATAGTACGTCAAAAACAAGGTATCGAGGTAGCGGTGCGGCGCGCAGGGCGCGTGATCGTCGGGTGCGCGAGCGTTGATTGGTTGTCCCAATCGTGTTGTCTTTCTAGCACCAATACGTCCATTACGAGCGCGATTCTACCAGCTCTAAACATAAATGACGCGTACTATATATACATATTATCTAGATGTCTGATAGGAACGTGGCCTTAGCTTGGCGTGCAAGTCACCTCAAGCAAGTTGGCAGTCGGCGCATCGCAATGAAAAGGTTTTATGGGGCGAGCTAGCTTTTGTTTTTATACGCAATAGCTGGCGACCCTGTTTGGATGTTATTGGTTCAAATTAGTTTAATTATAGGAACTGTATGAATGGTATTATTCTTTACTTATATTTAAGGCATCCTATCACCAATATCTTCCACATTCCTGCTAGCAGAACAAACCTCCTAAAATATTCCCCTCTATCCAAAATTTGTATTGACTACAACTTAATAGACTCATTAATTCAGACATTCTACCGCCTGAACAGTGATGTGAAAATGTCACTGTGCTCCGGTCTGAAGGGCACTGTAGCCAGCGAAATTACTGGGCTAATGAGTCTTAACATCTGACGACTCAAAGTGGGGAGCGTCGGTGTAGTGCACCCCTGCCCGGAGTTAGGCTTTATAGCAAAGTTCCGGGTAGCACTGCATTGGCTATGGGCTGGCGTTACTCTTACCATCAGGAGTGCGTCCAGCTCGTCTCCCCTCTTCATATTATTATAAAAAAAAAAAATTAATTGATAGCATTGACATTTTTTCTGATACGTGTTCTAGTTTAAAAAACAAGATGATAACCCATTTTCTCTTACGCTCGTAAGTTATGACTTCATCTCTTGGTATTCTAGATTTTATTATTATTATTATTGTTATTAATATGTTTTTAAATTAGATCAAATTAGTATTATGGTTAAATTCTAAAGTGTTAAAACAAAGACATGTAGTGGTTGTATAGTTTGTGAAATTTGTATATGCCTATAACTGGCTTTCCATACAAGTGTTTTTTTATGAAAATTTCTGAAATGATTGTATGTAAAGTTGGTGTTTCGAAATAAATAAATAAAATAAAATAAAGGCAACATTTTTGAGGATGCGTGGCTGAAAACTAGTATAGATACAGGTTGATTAGAACATGGATTTCGATATTGATGTTGCTTATTCCGGTGTTGCAATGATAACAGAAATTATACGAGTAAGACCGAGGGGCATAGCTAGTAGTATATTAAAATCCTTGGAGGTTTTTTTACTATGTAATTTTTTCTAATCCATCTATATAAATGTCTGTATTAAAGAAGATTTTTAGATCAAACTAGCTGTGACTTTGGGCAGCATTTTTGAAAATGCCTAACCCTAATGATTCTTTAAATTGCCATAACTTTCTTATTTATCAACCGATTGACATGAATTAAACATTAAATGTTAAGTGTAGCTTGCCACAATGTATCATTGAAAACCCCATTTAGATAGGATAAGCCGTTTCTGAAATTAGCGTGCTCAAACAAACAGACAAAAAATTCAAAATTCATTGTAAAGGTCTCCTATAATATTTTTTCTCATATATCTTCCATGTACAGACAGCGACTCGTTACGTTTTTATAATATGTATAGATTATAAGTATACTATAGTAATTTTTTTTTTCGAGGTCCCATACGGGTTTTTATTACCAACTATTAACAACTATGCCACGCGGTTTTCCTTGCTCAACCAAGTACCTCTTTTACGAAATATTAAGAAATATCCTTCAGAACTCCCTTTGTAGTTAAAATATAATTCATAATTTTAGACCTGTAGTTTAAAAGGATATGATTCTGTCTGTATAGTCTTGGTAAGGGGTGATATAGTATTAACTCATGGCTTTGTCTGAAATTGATTGATCGTCTCGTATGTTTAACGAACGAAGAAACTATGGGTATAAACCTTACTCAACTTTACGTTATTGACATGGATATTTAATTTAGTTAACTATAGCAACGGTACAACTTTACATAAAAAGTATCCTATGTGTTAATCTACAAATAATCTACCTGCATGCCAAATTTCAGCCAAATCGGTTGATTAGTTTTTGCGTGAAAGAGCAACAAACATAATATATCCTCACTAACTCGTGTATATAGTATACTAGCTGTTGCCCGCGACTCCGTCCGCGTGGACTTTCATATAAACTTTAACTTCCCCTTTCTCCCCCTTATAACCGTTTTTTTAGTTAAAAAGTAGCCTATGTTTTATCTCAGGCTCTAGACCATCTGTGTACCAAATTTCATTACAATCGGTTCAGTAGTTTTGGCGTGAAAGCGTAACAGACAGACAGACAGAGTTACTTACGCATTTATAATATTAGTATGGATACTAGTAATATTTCTAATAAAACGTGTTTCCATACAAATTCTATTAACATCGAGAATAACACATACTTTTATAAGTATAAAAGAAACCCTTTCTATTGCTTTTAATTTACTAGCGAGATGAAAAGGACACACGTTACAGTTTTAAGGATTCTCAATCATCGTACATATTGATTTTATTAAATACTAGCTGTTGCCCGCGACTCCGTCCGCGTTTACTTTCATAAAAAAAATATTCCCCTAGAAACTGGATAAAAAGTATTCTATGTCCTTCTCCTGGTTCTAAGCTACATCCCCACCAATTTTCAGCCACATCAGTTGAGCCGTTATCGAGTTATAAGTGAAGTAACTAACACGACTTTCTTTTATATATATAGACTAGCTTCGACCTATGGCTTTGCCCATAAACAAGTATTTATTTCACATACTTATCTACATACATACCATGTAACTTAATAATTTAATTGTGAAATTAGGATTGTTTGTTACGTTTTCATGAAAAAACTAGTAGACCAATTCTCATGAATTTTGCTACTCATTCTTGTAGGTATCAAAATAGATTAGGCTTCATAAGATAGGCTACTTTTTTTTACCCGACTACGGCAAAGCCAAAGGAGGGTTATGATTTTGACAGGCTATGTATGTATGTATGTATGTATGTATGTTCATCTGTTCCCTCGTAACTTCTAAACCACTAATCAGAATTCGACAAATGACATATCATTAGAAGCGTCTTAATTGTCCGCTGGTTATAGGCTATATAGATTTTCACCAAATTCAATGTGGCGCCCTCTAGCGGACAAAATATACAGAGTAAAAAAATAAAGTTAAGCTAGATATGCCGTGTTTGGTATCATTTTAAAGCGCTTCACTTGTACATTTCGAATATATATATATATATTACTAGCATTTGCTTGTGACTTTACCTGTATTCATGGGGTACTTTTATACTTTTTCAGCGTCGTTTTTTGTCGTAGTTGGGTTTTAGTTTTTTTACTTTATCTTGTTCGATATTAAGTTAATTAATTCAGTGCGAGTGAAGCTACGGGTAAAAGCTAGTAATTTTATAAAAATAAATTAATTACCCTTTTCGCCATAATCAGGTAAAAACTCACTTATAATATCAAAATCGTACACAGATAATAAAAACATGTTTCAACAGAAACATGTTGTGTGGTTATGCAACATGTTTATTGTATGTATGAAAGTAAAACGTGTGTAAACAGCGGTGTTTGTCTGCAGACGTATGATACAAGTGTATGGGTTATTGGAGGCTGCTACTGCTGTAAGGCGGGAGCGGAAAGCGGAAAACGTTATCATTATTGCTTAATAATAGCCGCTCCCCGCATCCCCATAAAAAGTATCCAATGTTAAAATCCAGGGTATCTATCTACATACCAAATTTCAACTAAATCGGTCCAGCCGTTTTGCCATGAAAGAAAGACAAACACACAGATAGACACACTATCCCATTTATAATATTAGTAAGCATATATGGATTATGCAATATAAAGCAGAATGAAATAAGTTTATACAATTCACAATTATACAATTTTTTAGCCTTTATTTTTGTTAATACAAGTAAATAAAATAATAAGGGTCATTATTCATAATTTTATTAGAAAATATAAAATAAATTGATTAGTTTTATATATTAGATGTAATTTGTTTTTTTTTTATAATATGAAGAGGGGAGACGAGCTGGACGCACTCCTGATGGTAAGAGTAACGCCAGCCCACAGCCAATGCAGTGCTACCCGGAACTTTGCTATAAAGCGCAACTCCGGGCAGGGGTGCACTACACCGACGCTCCCCACTTTGAGTCATCAGATGTTAAGATTCATTAGCCCAGTAATCTCGCTCTCCAGTGTTTCTTTGTTTCTTTCAACATCCATAATGTATTTCTATGCTTATGCTTAATCGCTCCGCTCATGGATATAGACACGGCCGTTGCGTGTTCACGTATAATACGCGTAATAACAATAACATTATGCGAGCGAAGCCGGGCTCGTGAATTATATCTAACATTATATTACATTGCCGCCAATTCGTATGTTGACATAAAGGTATCTCTTGTATAAATAATTAAATGGTTATTAGTTAACTTATTGACGTGTGAATATACATGTACGTGATTGTGTTTGTTGTTTGTGTGTGTGCGTATATGGCTCCTAATTGATGGAACCTATTTTGATATATGTAGTATTCCCCGATTATATTTGGCTCGCCTACGTACCATCACGTATAGTACGCGTCACGAATCTTTAGCGCTGAACGAAAACTGCGCAGAAGTCAAAAATAAGGTATCAAAGAAGCGGTGCGGCGCGCGGGGCGCGTGATCGTCGGGTGCGCGAGCGTTGATTGGTTGTCCCAGTCGTGTTGTCTTTCTCGCACCAATACGTCAATTACGAGCGCGATTCTACCGATTCACAGCTATTCTCGTCAATCGCTAAACATAAATGACGCGTACTATACTACCGGAACGACTCCCTGCTACCGGCCTACACTTATATATAACAAAACGCCCAAGACAAACAACACTCTACCCACATACACTACAATATATTTTTAAATTTACAATTCACTTAGAGAAATAATAATTATTACATTTTTATTTACACAAAAACAAGACCTTTTCATAGCTCATTAGCTCATTTATAAAATAAAACAAACATAGAACTAAGTGTGATTTGAATGTAATCGTTATAATTTTTTTTGTCATACGACCCCATTATGGGTTAAAGCCTCTTCCATTATTTCTATTAATTTTTTCAATCGTTATAATGTAGCAGTTACTAAATAAAACTATTTGTTTTTTTTATAAATATGATTTCGATTTTATGTATTCTTCAAAAACTGTATAATATCTATCTACCTACATTCTTAATTGTCCGTTATGTCAAGAGAATAAGGTTCAAATTTGAACAGCACCATTTCTCAAACTAAAACAAGTGACATTAAACCAAAACCATAACGTTACCCAGTTGACAGTTCACCTAAGATTTTACCGCTGCGAGGTGAACTTTAATGAGATGCCTCGAGTTCGCGACATCCTTACAAGTTATGATAGCCTGGTACACGGCTGCCATATGCACTGTTACTTTGATATTTCGTTAATAGACACGCGACTTTGCTTGCTTAGAGTATTAAAAACCGGTAAAGTGCGAGTCGGATTTGGCCTTGAAGGGTTCTGTGCCATTATAATTAAATATTAAAAAAAATTAAAGTCGTTAAATGTTTAGCTTAATTCGTAACTTTCTGAATGTTTCGTCTACCTATTTTCTAGCTATAGTTGTTATTAAATATGGTATGAAAACAAGCCAAAAGGTCACCTAGTTTACCTTACAATTTTATGTATTCTGTTTTTTATTCGTACTTGTTGCCTTTATATTTTGTATGTCAAGTAGGTAAATGACAAGCAGCTAACAAGAGTCTTGGTTAAATTTACGTCCAAAAATATATTATTTAATAATAATTAATTTGTAGGCACTCTGTAACAACAGCCTGATCCCGATATATGACATGGTTTTGTTACAAAGTGCATACATAATAAATAAATGGACCTAAATATTAATTTTGTATGACAGTCGCCCATGAACACTTGCAGCCTTTTGGGGAAATATGTTCTTGTTTTAAAGATCTAAGTCGCAAACGTTCAAGAACGCTGTATGAAGATATAACCTCCTTAACTCATAAAAAGGAATGTATCCTAAAACGTACAGCGTCTAAGCATGTTCTCGTTGTCACGTCAAATGACGTCACGTCACCCACTGACTGGCTGACTGCGTGACTTGCAGCTCGCGACAATAAACACGTCACTTCGCTCGTTAATCAACGCACCTTTGCGCGGGGACACCGGGGCTAACGGCGGTTTAAAACAATATAATATGTTTATTTATTTATTGATACATTGATAAGGAATTGCACTAATACTATATTGAAAATTCACGGTTTAATTTTTGATAACTTTCAAAATTAGGAATAATAATTTAGGTCGTCGATTTTTTTTACATATAAATACATAATTTAGAACGGTTTAAATTATAGTGAAGTTAAAATATTGCTACCTAACTTAAGTTAAATTTAACATAAATATATTTGTTAAGGCTGGTCGACAGCTTAACTAACAGCTAACGAAGACAATTTTGTGTATTGCAATGACCCATAACAATATTAGTAAACTCAGTTTTGTTTCTAAATTCATATTAAACAAATACTTTCAAAAACAAAAGATCACGAGTTAACGGCTAGTTAGCTTTCTGTTAAGCGCAATTCCACCAGCCTCACAAAACAATACGCTACCTTGACATGACGTCAGGAGAGGGGAGACTGGGGGGAAAAGGAAATAATTAATTACGGGCCGAGTGGCAGGTGCACAATGAGAGTGACGAAGCAAGTTTTTTATGTGGAAAAGCGATGGATACTGATGTTTTCAACTTGGTTTGTTCCTTTGAAGTGAAGTCAGGAAATTGTAGCTATAGTCCTTAATACAGCGTAGTCATTACCTTCGTAAGAAACCAAAAGCACTTATCAGCCTAGATTAAGATTATGTTGTCATTTATATTGATTTAAAGATAGGTGCTTAGCAGTTAATGACACACACACACACACACACATACACAAATACTTACATGAACATGGTCTTAAAGCAATAGACCATAAAGAAGTATGAATATTATTCTATGTTCTTATGTTGCGTTAGCGATCTTATCCCTAGAAGTGATCTCTCTCTCGCAAGAACATTTTGTTTAAAATATTATCATGTAATGTATGTAGTATATAAAATGTGACACAATTACAGGTGTACAGCATCTTTGTTTAATTTGTAATGGTACTGTATATAAAAGTATTGTCTTAAGAAACAGGTTGAAATGGTCCCCATAGTGATAATAAATCTAGCTGTTTACTTCGAGTTAAAACTACAAACAGTTGAATGTTCATTCGCAGAGATTAATATGAAATTTGTGATAAGATTACTAACAATACTTCATAGCGTCCGAATCGGCGTGCACCTGAAATCCGTATTAATTCGCATCCGGCCGCGCTCGGACAATACAAACACGATTACTGAAAACACCAAGCGACAACCGACCCTAACCTCCCCACATACAGTCCATTTTCAAATAACACATAACAGAGAATTAAAAACAATACGCGTTTAATGAATTCGAACGACCAATTTAAAATGTACCCTACTTCATTTGAATACGGTTGATATTCAATCACAGCTATTAAGCCAGTAAATACTGACCAGTCAGATCATTGTTTTGTAAATGGAATATAATTCAAATTGTCACCTGCGAGCGATTGACGTTCAAAATTGTACTCTATTTTATTCGTATAGAGTTGAAATTTGATTGATTAATTGGTGTGGTTTGAATGTGATACTGGTAATTAATTGGGCGATTTTGAGTCTTAATTGCTGGTGGTAGGGTTTGTTTTTGTTTGCGCATCGTCTATAGGATAATGAGTGGATAGAGGCAACAGTGCGGAAGGCCCGACAAGCGATTGCCTGCATATGGCGACTTTCCGTCAACGATTTCGTGGTTTCAACGTGTGTAAGTGATAACTGGATTAAACTGGATTTATTTAATACCTGATGAATGGTCCTCGGATAATGTTTTACTGCATGAAAATAATGAAACGTTTCTTGATCGATTTTTTTATGTAGTTATCTTTTTTCTTAGAAAGGTTTTTTTTAATGTCAGATACTGCATCCATTTGGCCGCGATCTTGCCTGATGGTAAGCTAAGATGCGGCCTAGGAGCTGTCATGTCGCTTAGTAGCCTATTCACTTTCATCTTAAAAAGTTTATGTTCATAGAAGAAAGATACTTGTGGCATTTTTCTAACTTTTTTTTTCTCGTTGGTCTAACAAAAAAAAAAGAAAGCAAAATCGTCGTCTTGCCTTTTGGGTTTTATCCTGGTTGGAGTTTATACCTGGGTCGCCTGGGTTACTAGGTTTACCAAGTTTCTAAACTATACTAATATCTATGTCTAAACTTTACTAATAGCTATGTCGATATTAAATTTAAACATAAACCAAGTAAATCAGGTCAGTTATCTTGAGAAATATATGCCATCTTAGTAGCTGAGGACACTTAACATCAAGTGATAGGTGCTTAAACATAGCTTAGAATTTCACATTTAGTAGATAGCTTTAAAAATCTAAGTTAGTAAGATTTTGATAGATTTAGTCTTTCCATAAAATTATAGAAATATTTAAGACGTAAATTTTGTATGTATTTTTTTCAATATACACCTTAGATGTCCTTAAATAGAATTTCAAGGTAACAGGTATCAGTATCAATAAAATTAAGCTAACATTAATATCTCAATTATTATATCTATCTATATGTATCTATTATAAAAACTATAGGTACAACGTAAATGAAGTCGGTGGGCCAGCTATTTAATTAATATTTATATATTAGGTCCTTATTAAGGATTAAGAAAAACCCTTCAAAACAATAGATAGTAGTAAAAAATACATCTTATCGCCCTAGAGCAGTTGTACAATATAATTTAGTGTACAAACATACAAAAAAATATAATCACAGTGGGATGTCGGGGCGGGAAGGAAACGCGCATAACTCAACGCAGTGTGAAGCCACGTGCTGGAGCTAGTGCTATAAATATTAACATGTACTTACAATAGTTTTATTTATATAAAAAATATTTGTTTAATAAGCTTCTTTCAATTCTAATTCTAATGCCTATTAATATTAAAATGCGAAAGTGCCGTGTCTGTCTGCTAGTCTATCTATGTCTATAACGTATACAACGAAAGTTTAATTGTTGTTTGAAGGTGTATGGAGCTCTTTTGCCTAACACCTTCTTATATTTGGAGAATCTTCCCCCTCCTCCCTCCCTCGGTAGAGAAGGAGGTGGTTATGTCGTACTCACATGAAATGGTGGTACCGACTATTTAGTCGCTACCACCATAACACCAGTGTTTCTCCGCGCACCCTGACACGAATAAGCTCGCAAAGTCATTAGCAGTCTTCCGCGAGACCATCTCGAGATCAGCCAACACCTGGTATCATTTACAGCATAACTCATACTAATAACTGGCTAATGTTGTGAGAAGTCAAAAAAACTATAGTCCACACTTCGTCACCCTGTTACACGGAAGCGTATCGGCGATTATATCACTCGACGGTGTGACACGTGGCCAGATAGTTCGCACCTATTAAGCCGTGTGATTGATGATTTCTTGTTAGTTGAACCGAGTTTGGATGGAACAAAAGAAGTTGGGTACAGTCAGCAACAAAAGTTGATGAATATATAATATAGGTATTAACAAAATAATATTTCATTGGTTCAGTTTTATCTGTATTTAGAATATTACTTATAAAATTATTATTTTGTCATGAAACTTTCTTAATAAATTAGAAGATGATTTGTTATTTTGAATGTTTATAAGTGTAGTTGAAGGTACAGTCAGCATATAAAGTTAAAAGGTTTTCGGTTGGATATTTTTTATGCTTCTATTTTTCTTCTCATTCTTTCGTCTTCATTTAATATAATAAGACACGTGTTTTTAATTAATGAAATAATTACTGTTCTTATTTTAGTTTAAACACATGTACAAGTTCAGAATACTTGCCCGTTTTAAATATCATTGTAAAGACAACCTTATTGCATAGCTTTAGTATCAAATCTAAGCCTTTGGGAAACATAAGTAGCTTATAATTATTAATACATTGAAACCTTCTGTGGAAGCTGTGCAAATGCTAATTTTGTACCATTTGTCAATAAATGTATTTTTATTTTTTTTATTTATTTATTATTATATTACAAACTAGCTTCCACCTGCGGCTTCAGTCTCATTAAAACAATTAAATAAATATTGGAAATGTAAAAATATAAGAATGTGTTGTTATCACTTACATATATTCAGTCTTGGCTTCACTTACGGCAGACCAACTTTTAAACCCAGTCTATGCGTTATACGTCTATGCATAAGAGCATATAGAATCAGTAGGTGTAGATCGGACCCCCGCGTCTAAAACATTACACCATACTATTTATCACAATTCAGGAGCCCAATAACTTTATAGATGAATACAACTTGACAGCTTAACGTCATACATATAAAATAGGGGATGATTCTCGATGGGGTGAAAGTGATTTTTTACACTCACTGCTCACTACCGCTGTATATTGAATAATATTTTTTTACGCGAAGGTACTATTTAAGGTTATTTTCCATTCCCTAAAGAAGTCCTTTTTTCTCTTCACGAAGATATGCCTTAACAGAGTGGAGTTTGTGGCCCATTTTTCTCTTTCTCTTCTTTTATCAAGTTCTCTTATGAGGAGGTGGTTGCTTACTATCAGTGATGCTGTTTATTGGTCATTAAGAATGATTATTTATGTTATGAAATCGGGTGGGGCTGTCCCGGAGTACACGGCCGTTGGTTTTAACGTGAAACGTCTATGTTAGCGAATCGCTTTTAAAGTAAAAGATTGAAATGAAAACTAGATTGACGCTTTGACAGCGAGCTGACTATATAAATGAAATATTCATACCACATTTTTGTTTTTAAGACTAATAGTTTTTTTAATTATTAAGGTACGATGATATAGACCTTTTCGTTACGGTCCACTTTTTGAACCCGGTATGTTTCGGTACGATTTTAAAGACGTTTCACGTTAAAAAATCTGTCTTAAGGAGAGAGTAGTTTCAAAATGGTAAAAGCATTTTTGAATTCGACTCAGTAGTTTCAGGCCTTATTCAATACAAACAAACAATAAGTCAAATCGTTTTATATTATTAATATACTCATTGCTTTAGATATGAAATCTATATCGCAAGCTATAATTTCTATGTATATGTTGATATATGTACACATATTTTTAGTAATATTATGATAAAAGACAAATGATGCAGACAGAAATTTGGCAAAAATATTTGGACTGAATATCAAATAATTTGCGTACAAAAATTAAGATACTCTAAATAGCATAGTCTTATGCATATACATTGATTACACAGAGTTATGTAAATATAGAGAAGTCTAGAGAATTTTTTTCTTAACAGTTAAACTAAACTAGCCCCTCCCCACGGCTTAACCCGCGTAATTCCCGTTCCCGGGGTATTACCGGGATAAAAACTATCTATTTTAATCCAGGCTGTAAACTATCTACATAGCAAATTTCAACTAAATCGGTTCAGTCGTTTTGCCGTGAAAAAAAGACACACTATCCAATTATAATTTCCCATAATATTAGTATGGATTACTCTCTAACACACATATATAAATAGTTGAAAACTAATATCAATTATAATTGAAATTAAACTGCATTTTTAAATGTAAAATAAATCATTTCCTAATTCCTTTTTATACAATTGTATAGAGGTATATATACTTATATAGTTAAGTATAGTTAAGTATACCTCTAAGTACAAATAAATAAACTTAATACATTTTAATCTAGACAACACCAACACACAAGCACACATACACACACAAACACACTATTAATATACTTATTTCTCAGTATGAAAATCTTCAAAATATCCAATAGTCAAGATTTCTATTGTCTCCTCTATGGAAACATATATCTACATTTTATATGATTGTATTCAGTGAAATAAGAAACGGACGTGCTTTGGGTATAACTAGCTCATATCACAAGCATTATACTAATGAAATATACAATATAATATACAAAATACAAACATGTAGACTATATGACTATAATTCATTTTACAAACTATTTATGTTATAGCATTCTTCTACATATACGTAAATGTATCATCATAGTAAGTCCTCATTATCATTAAAACCTATATCCTATTATTACTATTATAAAGGCGAAAGTTTGTAAGTATGGATGTATGGATGTATGGATGTATGGATGTTTGTTACTCTTTCACGTAAAAACTACTGAATGGATTTGAATGAAACTTTACCACAATATAGCTTATACATCAGAATAACACATAGGCTACAATTTTTGAGGATTATAAGGGAGGGTCACAGTTTATATGAAAGTCCACGCGAACGGAGTCGCGGGCAATAGCTAGTATATTCATATATCTATACTTACTAATATATAAAGCTGAAGAGTTTGTTTGTTTGTTTGAACGCGCTAATCAAAGGAACTACTGGTTCGAATTGAAAAATTCTTTTTTTATTGAATAGACAATTTATCGAGGAAGACTTAAAGCTACATAACATCACGCTGCGACTAATAGGAGCGAAGAAATAATGGAAAAACAAATCAACGGCGACGAAGTCGCGAGCAACAGCTAATAAGACTTATCAAGAATTAATTATATTGCACTAAAATAAAAGTTTGGAATATAAAAAATATTTCTCTAATGATGCAAATGCAAAAGTAATCTTACGTGCCTGTCCATATTGTTTTCACGCCTAAGCGAATAAGCCGATTTTGATACAATTTAAATTGTATGCAGAAATAAAAATTAA